>NJDD01000507.1:46398-71894 GCA_002245505.1 Calephelis nemesis
GAGAAGATACTTACTCATTATTGAATTAGAATACTGTTTGAAGTAAATGATTTTCCGTGTTGGTCCGGGTCCGCTTGGTAGAGTAAACCATCTGCCTTTTTGCCAGGCAGTTCGTAAAAGGCGAGCTTAGATTATGGGTCATTACCAAAAAGAACAATATTGGTAGAGTGCTGTGCAGCAACTTGCCCGGACTGGGATCCATCACCTTACCTATTCGTGCCAACATAATAACTCGGACGTGTTCCGATTTGTAGCGTAGAGTAGTCGGAATATAAGAAGATAGTGACGCACCTAAACTAAAACATCTATAGTGTCTATAGGCCGCAGTTACCTCTTACCAACAAGAGAACCATGCGCGTGATGTTATTAAGTATGTGTTAAATTTAATGATGTATACGATTATTCAAATCGAAGCTTGATCAGGACTTAGGATTTTGAAGGAAGAATAGTTTAGTAAGTATTTTCATTTTCCTGAGATCTCAATCACATTCAAACAAATAAAATACTAACCCGGTTTTAGCAAAATTAGTCCACAACTGAACCATTTTCCTTGAAACGTTCAATTCTGTGGAATCGTCGTCAAGTCGGTAGTTCAGTCTTGAGAAGTAGAACAGGTAGCCCATCTCGTCGCCGTGGCAAGCCCCAGCGTGGTTGATGCCCAGCATGCGCTTGAATAGTCCCAAGGCTCCATCGAAGGCGAACCTGTAGAAGTAGGTTGGACTGGTTCTGTTGGTTTGTGCCTGCAGCCGTAGCGTTTCTAGCGCTGGTCGAAGGAACATGATATCTGTAAACAACTGTACAAACAGTTTTAATCGGGTCATCATTCATATCAAAATCAATAAAACATGAGCTCAGATACTTCATTTAATAAAAATCCATTTAAGTTAAATCTGGTAATTTTTTTATAACTGTTGTCATGGGCGTGAGGCAACAGACTACGACAGCTTTCTACTATCGTGTTATGGTATACGAACGACCGACATTAATTTTTCACAACTTAAGTAATGTACAAATTTAATACAATTCCTGATTTATTATAAGTAAGTATATAAGTTATTGAAACCGACTAAAACAACGAGAGGCACTGGAATCAGGGTACTGTAGTCCAGAGTATGTAAATACTACGTTACACTGTAATCGTAGTGGTCGCCCACTGGTCGAAATTCGACCATAATAAATTTTAATATCTTATTGATAAGAACGCCATCTTCATTTCTCAAGACCAACTACTTTGTTTCCAAACTTTTAAGTGCTCCATCTGTGATCTTTTATCATTATCGCCAATATATTTGGTTGTGTGTGTCGAATGCATGGTGGTGTGCGTGTGGGTAATGTTTTATTGTACTTTGTAAACATTATTATTGAAAAATAATAGCGTTCTGCACTTCTCCAAAACATAAACTATAAGTGTGCCAAATTTGATGCTCCTGCGCCCGCGCAATTTTCGTAAAAAGGGGTCCAAAGTATTGGCATCACGTATCAATATATAATATATAGATTTTTATTTTAGCAAAGGCGTCAAGAATAAAATAAAATAAAAACCTTATTTAAATGCAACAATTTCTAACTTGTTACCTTCCTACTGCACTAAAGGTTAAATACCTAATTCAGCTCTGTGACCTTCCGTGGGAAACTGATACAAATGTGAAACTACAACAGTTTTCGCAAGTTTAACTCACACATGTGCAAAAACTTAAATACAATTATCATTTCTAACAATGATTTCAAATCTTTCCACGATTTTCAATACTAAATTGCCACTTAATGTTACAAGAACATAAAACTGAAGGTGATATTAGTCAACTAAAGTCAGAATAAAGTCTTATTAAATCTTATCAGATGCAAGAATGCTAAATTAATAAACGAATGTGTAAAGTAAAAAGCAAGTGTTCATTCAAGGCTAAGATCAAGTAAAGATATTCATGGAGAGTGAACAAAAATTTGCAAATCAGTTAAATCTGTCCGGCAATGTGGACATTCTTTTCGAATATTTATGTTTCGAACACCATTTTTTTGTTAAATTGAAAAACTCACAATTGCTTTTCCGGAAAATATAGGTCCGCTTTTTCGCAGAAAACCGTATCAAAAATCTTAGTAAGTATTTATAAGTTGTACTTTTGAGAAAAAAACTACTTACTTAGTACTTTGAGAAAAAGTACCACCGTTGTTAAATGTGTCAAAGTTAGAAAGTGACCATTTTTACTTACATAATTTCGAATAATACATAATTTGACTTTAAGTTTTAAACTTCGTTTTGTGTATATTATTCGTTAGATAAGAGAAGGAAATACAAGCTAAGAGCAAAGCCCTTTAAGGTAGCGTAAAAGAAAGGAGGAAGGAAGGAGTGTCTTACTTGTAGTGTTATGTAAGTTGTAAGTAAAACTTGAGTAACAATATTCTTACTTATAAGTTAATATTTTATAACTAATTAGACATACTTCGTGAGCAACTAGTTTCCAGTAACGTGAACTTTTACAACTCCGGGCACGTTGAATTTCATTAAACCAAAACTGCATTTGATTAGTTTCTTGTATTATAATATTCTTACGAATATAAAATTGTTCTACGTTCCGCATTAACAGCAATGTTACTGTTGAACCACAGAACTAATTGTATCAAGGCAGTTAATTTTTCACTATGGGGAAAATAACTACCTAACCTACATAAATTTATGTTCATATGTGTAATTATTTTTAACATGTCGCACACATACGGAATGACATAAAATAAATGTCGAAAATATAGGTGGGTTATACGAGAGATTAGTAAATATAAATTGTCTTTGGTTAAACTTAAAGCTTCTGGAACTGGCCACTTATAGCAAATAAAATAAAATAAAAAAGAAACAAAAAATAATAAAATTTGAAATCGGTGAATGAATTCCAAGAATTCATATTTTTAAATGAAGAAACACTTGTACTGTTTTACGTATCACTTATACTTTATTATTTTATAAATAGCCTACCGGTTTCGCTTTTTACAGCATCATCAGGGCTAGAACTTAAAATACTTTGAAATTGAATTCCAAGAAGCCGTTATGGAAGTTCTAATTGAAGACACCCACTGCTTCACACAATTGTTCCAACAAATGGAGAAATGTATAATTTATTTATGAATGTTCTTTTATGAATGAATTAACCATAAACATATTATCTACTCCTATTTATCAGAATCCAAAAACTTTCAGTAAGTATGGCCCAAGTAGGTATACAAATAGTTTGGCACTCGATACTCTCTGTCTACCAACGAAAGAGACTGGGCGTGAAGATATGTATGTATGTATGCAAATAATAAAACATACGGTTATAAATACAACGAAACTGAATCTGTAAGTATATGAAAAAGTTTTTGAAAACAATGATTGCTGCGTGTTGTAGTATGCACGATACTCCAAAAATAAGAGTTTGTCTGTTTACTTTTCACTCAAAAACTACTGAACGGTTTTTTAGTAAATTTTATGTAGTGGTAGCTTATAACCCAGCCCATCATTTAGGATACCTTTTACGCCGGGAAAATCTTCCGTTCCCATCCCTAACATGAAAAGGCACTTCAACGTGTGTTCCGTACACACACGTTCGCGGGCAACTTGTTGCTTAAATTTTGAGTGATACTTCCTGATATTTATTTTTGGTGGTCCGTGTATCCGAGGGGTTCACGTATATGGCTAACTTTACCGACCAACCGAGAGGCTCGGGCTCGATTTCAGATGGGTGTATTTGCATTTTGATGTCTGCACTTCCGGGTCTTGATGTTTATTAAATTTATTCTGGTATCTGTTTAAGTATTTCTATGTACTAGTACCGTTGACTAACACCCACAATACAAGCATGTAATATGCTTATTTTGGGGTTAGATTCCGTTTGTGTAATTTGCCCTCGGAAATTTATTTATATATAACTAGCTGTCCCGGCGAACTTCGTTTCACCCTTTCAGTATGGGAAAAAAAAGGATTGTTTTTCCTATTTTCCCTGCAAATTTCCCGGTTTTTCTCCTCATAAGAACCTTCTTCTTATAATAACTAATACAATAATAAAAGAATTAGCCAAATCGGTTCAGTCGTTCTGAAGTTATGTACTTACCAGCACATTTAGCGATTCATTTTTATATTAAAGATTTTGGCAGGACTGGCACTTTGGTCATATGATAAGTTAAGTAACGAAAAATATCTTCACGCCCATACCCGTGAATTGTTACACAATGTGTTAGATGGCAAGCGTATCGCCAACCGGGTACGTGTCCAAGCCCGGGCAACGTGATATTTATTAGAAAATTGAAAATACACCTTTTCGTTTTTTTTGTTTCGCGACCCGAGGATTGAACCCAGGACCTCAAGAAGTCAAGTCCGACGAAGGATCGTTAGACCATAGAGGCGATATGTGAAGTGATTATGTGTTAAGTAATGTGTAATGTGTTCTGTATATATATATTATAGTGTTAATATACTCACGTCAATCAAACTGTCGATACTTTCCAAATCCACTGCCCGCTGTTGGAAATAAAATGTCTTGACATGTTCAGCTATTTTTCGTACCCTCTGACTGTCTGCGTTAGAAGACATAAAGCCGGGAGGAAGAATCCTTGTGAACTCCTGTTGTAGATCGCTTAGTAGTTTGGGGTATCTTTGAAGTCCTGAAAATTATATTTTAAACTCAAATCGTGTTTTTTTATATATAATATATATATGCTATAGAAAGGCAAACAAGCAGACGGATTTCCTGATGGTAAGAAATTCACGCCGCCTAGACACACCAAAGATGGTAATGGTGCGTTGCCAACCTGAGGTCAGGATGTTAGGCCTCGAGCAAAAGTAAGTTTCCCGGCTACCTTACCCTCCGAACCGGAACACGTCATGACGTTATGGCGGCAGGAATAGGTAAGGCGGTGGTACCAATCCGGGCGAGTTGCTGCTAAACTCTACAACCTAGTCAGATGTCACGGTGTTAGTGACGGTGAGCCTATGCTCGCCTTTTACGAGCTGCCTGGCAAGAAAGGCAGTTGGTCTATTCTACAAAGGAGCCCGGACCAACACGGGGACAATAATATTAACAAATACATATTTTTTACCTAAAATCCTATTAATATTAAAAATGCGAAAGTTTGTATGTATGGATGTATGGATGTTTGTTACTCTTTCACGCAAAAACTACAAAGCCGATTACGATGAAATTTGGTATGTAGGTAGCTGAAGACCCAGAATAACATATAGGCTACTTTTTATCCCGGAGTTCCCGCGGGATTGGGACTTACGCGGGTGAAACCGCGGGGCGCAGCTAGTACATTATAATGTTTGTGATATTACCACTAGTAACTCCCATTGTTTTAACGATTACGTTATGTGAAAATTCTTCAATGTTACTAGAATGAGACTGTGTATTGTAATTCAGACATAGGTATCTACAAAAATCTTTATCATACAAATATCTACCTTCATCGAAAATCGAATTTAAAAAGTAAGTAAGTAATTATCTTCACGCCCATATAACCGAAGCGGTAGGCAGGGGCACAACCAGGGCACCCACGACTAGCCGAAGACATCAATTCCCACAATGTGTGTAGGTGGCAAGCCTATCGCCAACCGGGCACATATCCAATCCCGAGCAACATTATTTTGATAATAAAATTGGAAAACCCAAATTTTATTTTTGTTGCCCGACACGGGATTCGAACCCGGGACCTCATGCAGTCAAGTACCCTGAACCGCTAGACTACAGAGGCGAATTTAAACTTCTTAAATGAACAGTGGCCTTACACGTAGACGTAGATATGTGTTTTTCAATTAATGTAATAAGATAGCGAACAACTACACGGTTTTACTGACGGTAAGAGATGGCCGTGGCGTAGAGAAACTATAGATAACTAGCTGTCCCGGCGAACTTCGTTCCACCCGTTCAGTATGGCAAATAATGAATAATTATTTTTGCCATTTTCCCTGCAACTTTCCCGGTTGTTCTCTTCATAAAAACCTTGCTCTGATAATAACTAACACAATAAAAAAAGAATTGTCCAAATCGGTTCAGTCGTTCGAAAGTTATAGCGCATAACCAACACTATTAGCGATTAATTTTTATATTATAGATGTAGGTGCGTCGCCGTCCTGTGGCCGAGGCTTAAGGTCAATTATTGTGTAAGTCTACCAGCTACCCTAACCGCCGGACCGGAACATTACAGTCTCATTATAGCGGCAGGAATTGGTAAAGCGGTGGATACATACCCGGAAAATTTACAGCAACTCTACTATTAGTGGTCTTATTCGCAATTACACATTTAACCTTTGCTCTCCTCTTACAAGCTGCAAAGCAGATGGTATATTCTACACAGGCGGCCCGAACCAACTCTGCTAATAAATGCTAACTATGCATGAAGTGTATTTAACGCTACATCATAAGTATGAGGACCACATAATATTCAAGTTTTTTCTTTTAAACCGACATTGAAAAAGGAGTAGGTTACGTTGCGACTTATACCTATATATTTTTTAGTATTTGTGAAATCCGTCATTTGTTTTTTAATATATTTTTTTCCTTTGGAAGACCATACTTCTGAAGTAGTTTTATTGGCACCAAGTCAGGATCTGTTGATGGAATTCCAGTAAAATCGAAGAAAACTCACAAAATTTTTATATACCTAGGTGACTTCGATTTCAATTAGTACCTCCTTTTTGTGCCCATTGATGAATATTTGACTAATATAAATCGAGAAAAATATCTAATTTTTGGACCAAGTTTAGTTTTAATTAGTAAATCATCTAGACGGACGGACGAAGTTGGTTTTTTGCATTGTGACTGTGCTTAAGCTATTTCGTATTTATTTATTATAGCGGCCATAACCAAAGCGTCTGAATACCAAATTTTGCCCACACCATCTTGACGTATGTAATGTACGTAGCGGTCGTCTGTCATGTGATTCCGTGTGTGACCGCCTCGTGGTTGAGTGGCTAGCGTACACGCCTAACTACATCGACCAACCGCGAGGCTCGCGTTCGATTCCCGACGATGGTAGGGATTTGTGTGATGAACATTTAGATGTCTGCATTTCCGGATCTGGGTGTATATTAAATTTATTCTGGTATCTATTTAAGTATTTCTATGTATTAGTATCGTTGATTTACACCCATAACACAAGCATATAACTTGTTCACTTTGGGGTTAGATTCAATTTGTGTGACTTGTCCAAAAGGTTTTTAGGTATTCCGTAGACATTTTACATTACATTCTCGTGGACCAAGTTGCTAGTGACATTTCCAAAACTATACGTAATACGACTGGAGATCCTTAAGACCTGCATCGTTAATAGTTGTATGTCAACGGCAGAGATTCTATATGAGCCTCATAACAGGGAGATTTGATGAAAGGTCCCATTTTTAACCCCCGACGCAACTTATAACACCCCTCTTGTGTTATAAGTTTGACGTGTCTGTCTGTGGCATCATAACTCCCGAAGGGATGCAGTGTTTTCTATTCAGTTATTTTTGTTTTAAAGGCAACTTATGTGCGAGTGTTCTTAGACATGTTCGATAAAAACCGGTTGAGCCATTAAAAAGTTGTGGGGGGTTAAAGTATAGAGATTAACTTAATGTTTGCAAATATACACGGATGTTTTTTACTGTTTAAAAGGAAATTAAGTTTTTGTGTCGGGGGTTTTCTAAATTTTAAATTTTGTTTCTTTTTAATTTTTTTTAACAATTCATTTGGTTGCGACTTACGAATAACGGAACTTTAAAAACACTAAAGACAAATTAATAGCTACGATCCAACTACGACAGCGGTTCTAATAATTTCTAGACCTATCACTTTTACATAAAAATGCTGCTCCGATCACCTACCTATACGACCTATCTATGACTTTTAAATAAAAATGCTGCTCCGAAATGCAGCTTAGGTATCTATTCTATGAAGGGAGTCCACCTTGACGTTCCGAAAGTCAACCTCAATATAGTAAACATATTTCGCAACTTGCAATGTAAAGGCGTAGAGATGTGATAACCTTATCGCTCTTTAAAAGAATAACTAGCAGTTTCACGCAGCTTCGCCAGCGTAACTTTGCTTATACTGCACCGATTTTGATGAAAAAAAGCCTATGTCACTCAGGAATAATGTACCAATCTAAAGGTTTGAAGAGTTTCGAAACTACTGGACCGATTTCAAAAATTTTTTGAAACATGACGTTCCGAAAGTCAACCTCAATATAGTAAACATATTTCGCAACTTGCAATGTAAAGGCGTAGAGATGTGATAACCTTATCGCTCTTTAAAAGAATAACTAGCAGTTTCACGCAGCTTCGCCAGCGTAACTTTGCTTATACTGCACCGATTTTGATGAAAAAAAGGCTATGTCACTCAGGAATAATGTACCAATCTAAAGGTTTGAAGAGTTTCGAAACTACTGGACCGATTTCAAAAAATTTTTGAAATCGGTCCACTAGTTCTGGAGCCTATTCGCTTCAAACAAACAAAAACAAACATTTCCTTTTATAATATTAGTATAGATTAAGAGATTCGAATTTCTCTATTATTTTACAACTTGCGGCCTGCTCCGGCTTCGCACGGGCATAAAATATAGATATAAACCTTCGTCTTCGATCACTTTCTCTATTAAAAAAACAGACATCAAAATCCGTTGCGTAGTTTTAAAGATTTAAGCATACAAAGGGACATAGGGACAGGGGAATCGACTTTGTTTTATACTTTGTAGTGATGTAGGTTCATTCATTAAGTTATAATAGTTCAAGTCGTACCTACGTCGATTCGCATAGATTACAAGTAGTAATAACATCTTACTTTCAAGACACTGTAGCGTCATTACTCGCCGTCGTTGTGTTCCAGATGGAATTTAAACTTAGGCAAAACCCTCAGGTTAGTAACACATTACATCTTTGCCCTCTCACTATTCGGTTGCTTATTTATTTTTTTATTTTATGATATTGGAAGGCAAGCAAGCAGACGGATTTCCTGATGGTAAGAAATTCACGTCGTCTCGGTGTTAATAGTGCGTTGCCAACCTGAGACCGGGATGTTACGCCCAGAGCTAAAGTAAGTTTACCGGCTACCTTACCCTCCGAAACAGAACACGTCAACGGCAAGCGCTGACGTGATGGTGGCAGGAATAGGTAAGGCGGTGGTACCAATCAGGGTCAGTCGCTGATAAACTCTACCACCTAGTCAGATATCATGGTGTTATTGATGGTAAGCCTATACTCGCCTTTTACGAGCTGCCTGACACACGAAAGCAGAAGATCAATTCTGCAAAGAAGTCCGGGCCAACACGGGGAAATAATTACCGCACCTACCGTACGTCATTTCTATCTCATGAATGTATAAAGTGGTATCAATCTTGTCTTCTTGCGGCCAATTCTTTTATGAATTAATTCTTATGATTTTTTTGAGAACTTTATAACGTATGCCACTAAGAAAAAGTGGATGAGAACACGGAAAGTATGTGAAAACGAGGCATTAACAGATACTTATCCCTCCAAAACTATTAAAATCTACTTAATACGTAACAACTTCATCTTAAACGAGCATTGCAACATGGAGACTACATTTACATGTATAATAGCATGACTTGATGTAATATTTAACGCTGAATTTACTGGCGTGTTACCGTATTACGAGATCCAACAGTACGTATGTGCTTATTGTTTCATTCTTGAGCCGCTGTTCTATCTGCGCTGGACTATGTACACATAGTTCCACCTTGTAATTTATAATATCAAGTCATAGATAACTTGTGGACTAAGATAACTTGAAACATCCGACTAACTTGCTTCACGCAAAACTATTAGTTAAAAAAACGACGAGTTGCACTCCGGGAGTGCCGGCAGAAGTGAAAACTTGAATATTAAAGTTGTGCATTTTTGATATTTTAAAATGGTTAGGGAATAATTATCAGGAATTTCTTTAATGAAAGTACTATCATTTATGTGGTAGAATATAATATTCATTTATTGCGCTATCGTACACAAACATGATAACACGAATAGTCGCGGAAGCGCCCTGCGCCATCTTACGAATTTCAGGTCACATGTCCTGACGCAAATTTAGTTTTTTTTAACCCATTAAAAAGTGTGCAACGCCGCTAAAAAGTTTTCATAAAGTTTCCGCTAAAGTTTACCATAGTAAAAAAATGACAAAATTATTTTACGTATTGGTTTAATTTTATTTTCCCCGAGTTGATCCAGGTTCTAGGTAGAATGGACCATTTGCCTCCCTGCCAAGTAGCTACTAAGAGGTGAGCTTAATTTACATGGATCATGACCATGAAGACCACTGGTGGTAGAGCGATGAGCTTACTTATTCCTGGTGCCATAATGACAGTATCATGTTTCGGTTCAAAGGGCAGGGCCATAGGTCACACGACAGAGACGCGACTATGTGGTAGAGTTTCGCAGCGACTCGCCTGGATTGGTACCACCGCCTTACCTATTCCTGCCGCCATAACGTCATGACGTGTTCCGGCTTGGAGGGTAAGGTAAGGGTAAGGTAAGGTAAGGTAGCCGGTAAACTTACTTTTGCTCGAGGCCTAACATCCCGACCTCCGGTTGGCAACGCACCATTACCACCTTTGGTGTCTAGGCGACGTGAATTTCTTACCATCAGGAAATCCGTCTGCTTGTTTGCCTTCCTATATCATAAAAAAAAATCATCTATTATGATTATACGCCAGAGTTGTCTCTTACCATCAGGAGAACTATGTGATCGATCGCTGTCTAATGCCATTAAAGAGAAAAAAAATTAGCGGAATCACATAGATACCCAACCATTACGGCAGATAGTCTGCAGTTACATCTTCATCATTTAAAATTTTGAAATTGTCAAAATTAATATTTTTTATGACCAGCTGCCACAAGGCTATATTTTTTATGTTATAATTTATGTATGACTCCGTCTTAACGATTGTACAATCGTCTAACAGACACCCACAAACATTAGATTAGACGGCAAATTATACATACATTTTCAAAGTTTGTTTAAATTATTAAAAGAAAGAAAATAGCCTTAAAATTTCAACCCTATGGGAACAAGTTTTCAATTATCATCCATATGACAACTTTGTGTTAATAATGGTAATGCTTTAGGTAAGTAAACTTTTGGCACATGTTAAAATTGTAGCCCAGTTTTTTCTCTTGCCTGAGTAGAATACACCATCCCTCTCTTTGCCAGGCAGCTCGTAAGGGGCGAGCATCGTTTGAAGCAGTGGCGGATTATCCTTAAGACAAACTTGGCACTTGCCTAAGAACGCGAGGTTATGAGAGACGCGGATGTGAATAAAAAAAAACAATGCAATAATAGGAACAGCCTTAGAACAGAAGTTTTTGTTTATTTAATAATAACATTAACGTCAATTTCATTTTTTAGATTCGAAAACGAAGATCTACTTAACTTTAATAGAGTTTGGATTTAGAATAAAATGTTTTTTTGAAGGTTTTTCTAGCTGTCTTCTTAGATGTCGAGAATTTGATTTTCCTCTTCAAGATTCTAAGTCAAAGAAGAACACTCTCAAACAAAATAATATTTTCACCTTTTAGTAGCTCCAATAAAATATAAATTTTAAAATGGACATTAATAGTACGCAAAAATAAAGCTACGTGTATCTATGTGGCTAAATACGCAATAGAAAAAAATATGGTTACTCTTTTGTCTACAATTATTATAGTAATAGTAGTAATAGGGTTTATGAAAGACTAGCAGTTTCTGCTTTCTTCTGCAGCGATTTTGATGAAACAAAGCCTATGTCACTCAGGGATAATGTAGCATCCTAAAGGTGAAAAAATTTTTGAAATCGATCCAGTAGTTTCGGAGCCTATTCATTTCAAACAAACAAACAAAAAATCAAACCTTTTCTCTTTATATTAGAAATGTTATTTTTGTTTTGTTTTATTTCCGGTATTTTTACAGGAATAGCGTGTGACTGGTTAGGTGCGAGCTAATATTTCTGGGCTCTGTGGTTTAGCGGTCCACCTGTTGGACTTGACTTCGAATCCCGAGTCGGCCAACAAAAAGAAAATGTGGTTTTTCCAATTTTCTAATAAAAAAACATGTTGCTCGGAATTGGAAATGTGCCCGGTTGGCGATAGGCTTGCCACCTTTAATATTGTGGGACTAGTGTCTTCGTCTAGTCGTGGGTGCCCTGGTTGTGCCTCTGCCTACCTTTTCGGGGACATGGGCGTGAAGATGCTTTTTTTTAGTCGTGGGTTTTATCGCTTTTGCGATACACGGTTATAACTTGAACCCCCCAAGTGAGTAGCAAAATCGTAAGGTCACTTTCAAATGTTTCGCAACAAAAGCAGCGATATAAAACAGTGCCTTATTTACATCATACTGTTTAGGTATACTTACGTAATATGTAGAAAGAACCCTTTGTAGCGTGACGAATGTGTTACATAATTTTATTTCTGTTTATAAATTATCCCAAACAATTTGACAATACTAAGAACTTTCTCAGAAACTGTTCATACAAAGTGGGTTGGCAAAATATAAACTTCTAGAAAGAGTTTCACGATTTGATAATGAAGTACATGTTATTTACAAAAAAAATCTTTAAAAAAATCCTCGTGTTGTTCCGGGCTCCTTTGTAGAATAGACTATCTGCCTTCCTGTGCCAGGCAACTCGTAAAAGGCGAGCATTGGCTTGCCGTCACTAATATCGAGACATCTGACTAGGTCGTAGAGTTTCGCAGCGACACACCCGGATTGGTACCACCGCCTTACCTATTCCTACCGCCATAACGTCATGACGTGTTCCGGTTCGGAGGGTAAGGTAACCGGTCAATTAACTTTTGCTCAAGGCCTAACATCCCGGCCTCTGGTTGGCAACGCACCATTACCACCTTTGGTGTCTCTAGGCGGCGGGAATTTCTTACCATCAGGAAATCCGTCTGCCTTCCAATGTCGTAAAAAAAATTTCACGAGGATGTAAAATATATGTTACGCGCAATTCGCGATACTCAGATTGAGTAATATTGACACAAAATCGGTTTCTGAATATGGCAAACAGTAGGTGACTCAGAAATCCGCATCTGTGAAAATTCCCACTTTCAACATATCTAGGTTTAAATCTTCCACTTACATATTAACGAATACTTAAATAGTGTTCAAGGATATATTTATTTAGAGTAAATTATAAATATGTTCAAGTTTGCGCAACGGCCTTTTTTTCTTATGATTTTTTGGTTTAGTTTTGTAATTACATATTATTTTGTTATTAATTAAAATGGTTTGAAAAGAAAGTTAGTTTTCAATTCATAAAACAAAAATATATGAAAGAAACCGGACGACGAGTTAATAAATTGTTGCCAAGTTTACATTTTGACTTTTACCCATCTCCCACAGGAACACCTTAAAAAAGCGGGATAAAAAGTAACTTATAACCTACCTCGGAATGCAATACTACATATTATAATACTTATAGAACAAATTTCGTTACGACGGTAAAGAGGATTCGGCGTTAATCGCGGCAGACAGGCAGGCAAATAAAAATTTTAAAAATGATAGTGCTAAAATTAAAGTCGTTTAAATACCAATAAATATAAACATATACGTGTTTATATTATAGTTTATATTGTAGCTGTAATACCAATAAATATAAACAGATGCGTGTTATTATTATAGCTGTATCGATAGTAATCGCTTACTACTGATACAGCCAATATTTTTCGCAGCTTCGTACACCTGCATTATCATCACCATCATTATTTTCGCTGTGAATCTTATATCTATTAAATTCTCGTATCACAATGTTAGTTCCCGAACTCCCGAAACGGCTTAACGGATTCTCATGAATCTTTGTAAGCACATTCAGTAGGTCTGAGAATCGGCCAACATCTATTTTTATACCCCTAAGTGACAAAAGTGACTCACCCAAATTTTAATTAAAGCTAGTAAGTCAATAAATATCGCCAGTCTTTGAGTATTAAACCAACGTTAGCAAAGCCCCAAAGTTAGCACATTGTATGTTTGTGTTACTGTTATTAGTCAACTATACTAATAAGTACGTAGAACTTCTTGAATACCAGAATATATTTAATAAACACTAGCTAGCTACTAGCTAGACTAGCACTAGCACTAGCTAGACTAGCCTGCCCCCGTCGGAAATCGAACTCGAGCCTTGGGGTTGGTCGGTAGAGTTAGGCACGCCTTCGAAAAACGAGGCTGTCAAAATAAGCAATACCTGAAAGCGTAGACACCAAAAAAACAGTAGTAGTCGTGGGACTGCCGATAGAAGTGAAAACGGAACTATTTAGTTGAGAGTAAGTAAAACTATGTATATGCAAAAATTATATGAAATTTTTTATGTTTTATTTATTAGTTACATATGATGGGTTAAACAAATCATGAACAAAATATAAATACAAAGTGGTTGAAAAAATAATTAATATACAATTATCTTATCAGTCAGAAATAGTCGATGTATTAGTGTATACGTGTACACAGGCTACTGCGCGTGCGCTAGTCTGGCTCTCCATAGCTATAGATATACTATTATCATTAGCATGTCGGTGACGCGAACCGAGGATTTTACCCTCTACCAAAACGCTCAACGCGCATAAAGAAGTTTTCACTTCAAAAATATCTAGAAGACCTCACTTAAATTACAATGGCTCATAAATTTTAACTAAAATGACGTTTTTAAGGCTTAAATTATTTATTGTTAGATATTTAAAACAAAATTATCTAAATTTAAAGTTAATGGCGTAATTCTTGAAATATACATTTTCTTGTGGCTTTGCCGCTCATTGCATTTTATCTCTTCATCCGCTGTCGAACATTGGCCGCCCCTAACTATCGCTACATTTTGTGCTTTATCTACTGACTGTTTTATGCGTAGGTACGAATCTCACCAGTTTTTTAGTCTTATAAGTGTTCTAGTGGTAGGTCGACTTTACACTACCAGATCGTGGTCGCTTTTTCAGAAATTTCATTCCCTTAAGCAATCAGCTGGGTTATTCTTGAATCTCAATATCATGTAAATTGGAGATTGAAATTGTATATAGGTATGACATTTAGGTAGGTACTTTTAAACACAGTACTAGCGGTGATGTATAAAAGAACCATAATGTGGTGGGTGAAAGAGATTACACCATTAGAACAGAGATATGCGAAGTTATTAAATAAATGTCCGTATTTAACAGACATGCGGTTGACTATGTCTCATCAGGTTCTTTGCGGAACAAAGGAAAGAAAGGAAAGCGACTGACCTGTCTGTCTTCTCTCTTTTTCTAACCTTTTTCTTGCCGATTTTAGCACCACACACAGAAGGTTTTAATTGAATTTTATAGTTATAGGGTCGCGACCTGCAGGCGCACGCGGCGTATATTTTAAAGCGACTGAAAATTAAACATGGCGGCTTCCCACATCCTGGTGCTTTTGCTTCTTAATTCTTCCAAGCGTTTAAATCTTCTTGTTGCAATAAGGAATTCGCCATTCGGGAAGGATAATATTAACAGGGAAAAAAAGCAAATAGCGGTAACAAGGGGATTATTACCATAAAGTTATAAATTAATTTAACAAATCTGATAAAATAAATTATTGCTAACTATTAACTAAATGTTAATATTTCGCCAGTATTGTGTTCTAGAGTAGGTATCTGAAATGACATACTTGATTCTAATTTCCAATATTGTCTGAATCGAGCTTCAAGAGCAACCCTACTGGTAGATAACCAAACTGTACCTATCAGTTCAATATGTAGGTACTTATAATATTTAACCATTTTTAAAGCTTCGTAAACATTTATAAGCTTTTTTGCTGTTAAAAATTCAAAGTGCAGGCACGTGCTAGGCTAGCTAGAAAAGCTTACATAACTCAATGTATTGTTACAATAGAAAGTTGGTCACAACAATACCGTCCGAGTGTTTGCAACTCTCGTTGGCTATAATCAAATTGTCACGGGCATGGACGCGGCGCGAGCTCATGTCACTTAAAGCTATTAACTAGTTTAGAGTTAGGGTTACCGCTTGAGAAAACTAGTGGATTTTAGTTTAAAATTGCATGACATTGCATTGGCATGATATTGATAGATAACAGCTTTTAGGAGATAAACTAAGCATTGTTTTTCCCATTCTACCTGCAATTTTCTTAGTTTTTATCTTAACAAAATCATTTTTGAGCCTTAAAGAAAAAAAATAAAAAATAGTCCAGTTGGTCAAGCCGTTCCCAAATGTTGCGCTTATCAACATATTTAACTTATAGTTAACACAGAAGATTTAACCAAAAATATTGCATATAATGAAACACGTAGGTATGCATAATATGTTTAATTAAATTCAATAAATTTTTAGTTTGTGGACAACCTCACAAACTGGAACTTTTTATTATTTAATTAAATCTTTTCATAGGACAGTAATCAATGTAGTTGTTAAAATTTAAATGTTTTCTTGGAATAGCTCATCCTATTGTTTTGAGTAGGTATTCTGCCTTTTAAGCTTGCCTGTTCGCTTAAACTTCTCTGTATGTCTTTTCATTATAACTCTTTTATGTTTAATTTTAAAGTCATTTTGAAATCTTTCCCTGTAATAAGACCTAAGTACATGTAGATTTTAAAACTTTTAACATGAATCTAAATCTTATTTTAGATGTGTTCCACCAAAGCTGAACTACGTCATTTCCATTTTAAAACTGTGGTCAAATTAAACCATACGAGGAAAGTCATCATATTGTATGGAAAGTCGGTTGAATGAAAGCCATATGCATATAAATGGACTTAAGGTGATTTTGTCTGTAAATATAATAAATGTATTAAATACAAATAAAAAAAAAGAAAATAGAAGAAAAGTTAGGAAATATTTCTTAGTTGAAAACACTTCCTGAACTTCTAAACAACCAAGTTGGCAACCCTATTCGCAGGAATTTGTATCATTTTGGCGTTATCTAACTCTAGGATTACAACACACATGTTCGCGGTAGCATGTTCTGGAATAGTTCTTTTCAATCTAAAAATACATTACGCGGAGTGTCATTATTACGTGATATGTAATACGATTTGCTTCTGATAACTGCTATTAAGCAAAATTACAATTTAATACGGTACAATTGCAAAAACTAGGTTGTCGTTGATTTCATTACTTTTTATATCGTAAATCGACAAGCAGTTAATAAATGCTGCTATGATTTATACTTAAGATTTTTTTGTGGTAAAATGCAACGAGATCAAAAGTTAAATTAAATAATATGACTAAGTTTACCCTTTCTGTATGTCGGTTTGTCTATCACAGGGCTCATAGACCCTTATTTTTATATTTGAGATTTGTTTTTGATTGTCTAATATTTTTTTGTTTCATAAGAACCTTCTCCTGACAATGCTCGTATCTAATAATTAACATAACACAGAAAGAAATAGCAAAATTGTTCCGTAAGTTTACGCGTAAAGCGATGATTAACCTTTTTCACTCTTGACTTGAAAAAAAGAGATTATATATTTGACTCCTACCTTTTTATGTATGTTAATCGATTTCTCATTTAATTTCATTTTTTTATTTAAAAACACACTACCCTACTAAGCAAGTCTGGTTCTGATAATGGAATCGCAAAGAAATCAAGGAAAATAGTGATTACTGTTGACTTTGATTTTGTGACTTACTTATTCAAATCGAAGTTGGTTTTTTGCAGTTTTGCTGCGCTAAAATTATGCATAAAATTCAGACCTTATGTAATTTTTTACAAATATATATTTTTTTAGTTTTTAAGTTTTCTATCAATTTTACTATCGGGTTACAGCGGCATCTGTGTCAGCAGATTGGCAACGAGTCAGACACACACATTTAAGAATTTTGGAAAAGGAACAAGTGGTTTAGAAAATATTTTTGAAAAAAGTGTGAAAATTTGGAAATTGAAAAAAAAAAAAGTATCTTCACGCCCATATCCCCGAAGAGGTAGGCAGAGGCACAACCAGGGCACCCACGACTAGCCGAAGATACTAAGTCCCATAATGGGATAGGTGGCAAGCCTATCGTCAATCGGGCACGTTTCCAATCCCGACCAACATTTTTTTTTATTAGAAAATTAGAAAAATCCAATTTTCTTTTTGTTGGCCGACCCGGGATTCGAACCCGAGACCTCATGCAGTCAAGTCCAACAATTTAACCGCTAGACCACAGAGGCGATATTATTGAAAAAAAATTATGAAAATGTGTCGGAAAAGCTAAAACGATGGTTAAAACAAGTTAAAAAACGATGAGAAAAATCAAAAAAGTCGTATATATTTAATCTTATCTAATAGTTCAGTGGTAAGTATTTTACAGACCTAAAATGGATTTTTACGAGTATGAAAATTTATAATTTCATTAAGTTATACCAAAGACTATCATAGGAAAGAGGTCATAGGTTGTACTACTCTCTGTTGATATTTAAATTTTATGATGTATAAAGATTAGCTCACTGGGCAGACCGTGTCCGGCGTATGAATCAGTTTGTCGCAACATTTACATAAAAAAATAAAAGTATTAAGTTTCCTATGTTTATATTCACCTAAATCGTATGACACTAGTTGGCTTAAATCTGAATGCCTTTAAACTTACTTAAAAATTAAACGGGTTAGGTATACCTTGTCGCCACGTTATTTAACAGACTGTTACTTGTCTGTTAAGTGTCTTGTGCCACTTAAGCCAAACTTCATACAAAATTCAGGTTTGCTATATACATAATATATTTATTACGTCAAATTTATTTTTGGCTAAGTTGTCTTCAATTTTCTAATATTCCTCTAAACTTAGGTACCAATATGTTTCTTTACGAAAATCTTCTCCTGACAAACGCTAATAAAAACAAAAAAATAAATAGTGAAATTGTTTCATTCGTTCATGCGTTATGCGATGACGAATGAAAATAGAGATTTTTTTTACATAACATGCAAATAGTCTTCATTCGCGTAATGATTTTCCTTATTAGGTAATTTTACATAATACTTCGTAAATAATATGTCGACTTTCATGAAACATGGTTTAAATTGTAACTGAAGATTTTTGGAGTGATAAAAAAAAACCTTCAAACTAGCTGCAATTTGATACCTATACCTACTCGACGTAGGCTTTCGCTAAGGCATGCATTTAGAAATTCCACTCCTACAGGCGTAAATTTAAATTATTTAAATTTAATTCTTTATTGCATAAAAATGAATGTAAAAAAGGCGAACTTAACGCTAATAAGCAATTTTTCCCAGTTTACCCTGATAACCCTGGGTAATGATGACAAAAAACACATGGGTGGTGCACATAATTTGACAAAATGAGACCGTATGAATGTGTTATTTTTTTTTTGCACACGCATTTTGTACGATATTAAAGGAGAACTTCAATATATACTTATCCCTATATAGTAAGAACATTTTACTTCTCAGATGCAGCCGAAGGCAATAACAATTTTATTAGTAAATTACTATTATACGTATAATATTATATTTTGTATATGTTCCGGCTCGTAGGATAAGGTAATTACAATTTTTGCTCTAGGCCTAACATTCCGGCCTCAGGTTGGCAACGTACCATTACCACCTCTGGTGTTTCTAGCGCGGCGTCGTGAATTTCTTACCATCAAGAAATCCATCTACTTGTTTTCCTTCCAATGTCATAAAAAAAATATAACGTAGTTCGTGGTAATCGTGGAGTCCGGGGTTCTGTTGCGCTTTAGATGATCTGGTAGTTGATAAATTTGCGAAAATGGATTATTACGCTTCCTCTGGTTGGCAGTACATTAGGTACCATTGTATCCTAATGTGTCATCTTAATAGAAGAAAACTATGATGTGGTTGGTTTATCCGCGCATTTAGTGGCCGGCTACGGATTCTGCAAGTATGCAGCCGAGCATAAAATGTGCATAACTTTTAGCTCATTCCGATTCCGAATTACGAAATGACAAATTAGGATTTCCGCAATTTGCCAGCGGGTTAATAAACGGAAAAGTACCGCAAAGGTTGACTTGCCACTGTATAATTACATGACATTACGTGTAATTGTTTTCCGATTACACAACCTCTTATAAGAGTAATGAGTTAAAGTTTCTATTTATTTGTTTATTCTCGATGTTTTGATAAGGAAACTGGGGTTTCGACTTTGTGCGAGTACTGAGTAGAGAAGTCGCCTATGTTTAAGGTGTCGTGCTCGTGATTTGCAAAACTCTTTATTCGTGTATTTTTTTTATGTGAAAACATAGCACACGAGCGTACGGCTCTCTTTATGGTAAGAGACGGCAACTTAGTCCATACGTGTTACAGATGCGTCGCTGGTGTGCACTTGCACATAGAATTATGTACCTGTATTTATAAAGCAAAAAAGCATAAGGAATAGAATCTGCTGTAAATTTTTCAAAAGATGGCGCCAAATCCAAGCGTGTTGCGATTAGACATATAATAATATAATTCTATAGGAACTACATTACGCAAGTCTTGATTAACTAATCATCACAGCCTTGATTAGTTGGACCCGAGGTTTATGCTCTCATCTTTACCATATTTGACAGTGCTTATGATTCTTAATGACATTCGTGCAGTTTTAAGTAGGTTAATTATATTATATTATTATATAGCTTGTATATAGTTTACCAAGTGTTATATACAATCCTTGAAGAGAAGCCTGGGTATCCACATTCATATTTGACGTGTAGCCAGGATTTACGTTAGGAGGATATTGAGGTGAGCATCTATCGCAGTGTCAAGTTTGGATAGATAAACTTGTCAGTTTGGTAAGTCAGGTGTCGCATAGTTATAGAGTACTAGCTGACCCGGCAGACGTTGTTCTGCTACTTTTGCTAATGTGGCTTTAGTAAAAAGTTGGGGTAAGTCACCTTATTCACTTATTGATGTCAAAAATAGATAATAGCCAATTCTCAGACCTACTGAATATGAATATTAAATTTGGTGAAAATCAGTCAAGCCGTTTCGGGGGAGTACGGTAACTAACATTGTGACACGAGAATTTTATATGTAAGATGTAGCATGTCAGCAGAATGTACTCACGTCTGAAAAGTATGATCCCTTCTTGAGCGTTGTATCCAGTGAGCAGCGGCACGTCAGCTCCCGGCAGCGCGTTTCGAGGGTGCTGAGTGAGGAAGGCGTCGGACACGTTGGTTTCGACGGTGGGCAGGAACGGCAGAGCCACTGTACTCTGCAGGTCGACTGACTTGCTCGGCGTGCCCGCCAGCTGAGCGCCTGCTTTTACTAACAGTTCGCTCGGTGTAGCGCGGAGGTAACCTTAATAATTACTTTTATGTAAGTACTTTTTTTAAAGAAAAGAAGGAAAAAAATAGCCATGTTTTGAAGACATTATCCTCCAGTATTGGGGATTCCGTTATGGACAGTTACTTTACTATATTTGATTTGATTTTCCATCGTCGGCGCTTGGTAAAGCTTTCAACTACTCATATGTTTAATGAAGAAACACTTGTACTGTTTTACGTATCACTAACGATCTATTATTGTATAAATAATAATAATAAAATCCCTGGACCGTTTACACAAATTGAATCTAACCTCAAAGTAAGCAAATTATATGCTTGTGTTATGGATGTTAGTCAACGATACCTATACATAGAAATACTTAAATATATACCAGAATAAATTTAATAAACACCCAGACCCGGAAAATGGAGACATCTAAATGTTTGTCACACAGATGTCTGCCCCCGTCGGGAATTGAAACCGAGCCGAAATAAATAGCCTACCGGTTTCGCTTATGACAGCATAATCAGGGCTAGAACTTAAACTACTAAAATTATTTACATCATTAGTGATACGTAAAACAGTACAAGTGTTTCTTCATTTTAACATATGAGTAGTTACTTTACTCTTTGATTGGGGAGCATCAACAACATTTTCCAATAATCGTATCGTATCGCAACATACGATAATATAATATAGACTCACAAAAATGTATTACAAAATATTGTTATGTGACTGACATAAGTGAGTGTAACACTCGACCCGGTCAACGCACACATCGCGGGAAGTGTGAACAGCAAGGAGGCGGCGGTTGGCTGCCCACACCCGGGGAGAAAGATCTCGCATCCTAACCAAGAACTCCATTATAGTCCGGTGAAGTTGTAAAAACCTCGCGGTTAGCGACATATAAGCCATTTAAAAAAAAAGTGTGTATACTTATGTACACGCGTTAGAGGTTATACTTCTTCGGCGTAATAAGATAAAAATCTTTTTGAAAATTTTATCTTTTGCCTTATTTTACATTTGTAGACAAAATGACACTAACCATAGAAAAAAGGTATTTAATACATTAAAAGTTTTATTATAATGCATTGTTTAGTTAAATAAAGTTTATTTAATATTTAAGGTATCTTTTATTGAAAAACTAGAATGTTATCTATAGCTAACTTCATCATGTCGGTTTTTCGTGACGTTGTGCGCGCGCATCGTAAAAATTTACCGTAATCTTTTTTTCCTAACGCGCCAAAAGAAGTATAACTTCAAAAAACAAGAACCGCGCATTTACCTCATTTGTGTATATTTGGTATTAAATAAGCGAGATAGCAGTCTTAGGATTTATCTTTCATTCAAGGCAGTGTGTCCCAATCTTTTTTTTTAGAGAACAAATTCAAGAAAGAGACAAAACTAGTTTCTTCTGTCAAGTTACTTGAGAAAATATATTTCATTTTATATTCTCCCCGGGTTAGTCCGGGTTCCTTTGTAGAATAGAGCATCTGCCTTCCTGCCACGCAGCTTGTAAAAGGCGAGCATAGGCTTACCGTCACTAACACCGTGACATCCTACAAGGTGGTAGAGTTTTGCAGCAACTCGCGCGGATTGGTAACACCGCCTCATCTATTCCTGTCGCCATAACGTCAGTGCTTGCCGTTGACGCGTTCCGGTCCGGAGGATAAAGTAGCCGGTAAACTTACTTTTGCTCGAGGCCTACCATCCCGGCCTCAGGTTAGCAACGCAACATTACCACCTTTGGTGTCTCTAGGCGGCATGAATTTCTTACCATCAAGAAATCCGTCCGCTTGTTTGCCTTCCAATATCATACAAAAAATGTAAAAGTACTAAGTTCATTTTCAGCCCATAAATTAGATGGCGAATTTCGCCGTTCGCTCGCTCGCTCTTCATACATTGCTGAGTAGCGTCATGGATCCTCATGCCAATAATTGGTAACCACTATTTAGACTTTGAAGGAACCCTTTAAACAAGTACATACCCAGTAGCTCAGCGGTGCTGTTGGTGTCGATGCCGAGCTGGCGGCCCAACTCGAAGGCCCGTTCGCGGGGGTCCCTCGCCAGCGCCCATGGGGACAGTGCCACTCCGCTTTGGGCGATTGCGCGGTGAAACAGACCCTGTATCATAAACATGGTTAGTACCTCATCATCTAGTTAATTAAAAAGATGCAAAGAACCGACTCCATTTCATTACCTTGGTGCTTTTTAGAGGTAGAGGTAGAGGTAGGCATACAATTTTTCATAAGTAACAGGTGTGACATCCCACTCTAAACATTAGCAGTATGTTTACAGTAGACAAGAATTTCTTCATGAATCCTTAGTGTATTTTCCCTTACAATTCCATACAAAAACATACTACCGGAACATTCATTTTTGGGTTTGCTACAGACAATTTACAATTTGTTTAGAACAGAGGTTCCCAAATTTATTTCATGTAACGCCCAATTTGAAAATCAGTTGTTTTGTAGAGCGCAGAGTCAATAACCTTAATAACATATTTGCTTCGCCTGGAGTTTAAAAACATTTTTTTTTCAATATTTATACCGCCCCCTCTAGGCTTCCTGCGTCCACAAGGGGGCGTTATCGCTCACTTTGGGAAAGCCTGGATTAGAATTTAATATTCGCAGAGTCGTTGACTCTCTTTGTGTATTCTATCAGCTGTTGTGAACTATTCCATATGATCCTACTATCTACAACTTTGCATAACGAAGAAGGTAAATGTTCGCGAGGTGAAGGTTTCTACTTGTACCAGCTTGATGCTTGGGCGTCCATAACTGTTCCCATACATCTTCTATATACAAACAGTCAAACTCTATAACAGCCAGAGGTTTTCAAAAAAAGGGTTAATAAACTTTTGTTGTAGCAAAGGTCTATTGGCAGTGGTGACTACTTTCTAGTTCAATCCTTCGTATGCCGGTTTTTAAAGTACATACATACATACACATCGTCACGCCAAGTCCCTTACGGGGTAGGCAGAGAGTATCGAGTGCCATACTTCACGATCCTGACAAACCTTCCTGGCTTCCTTCACATTCATTACCCTTTTCATACATACACCGTTTTTAGAGTATTTTTTGTATAATGTTGGAAGGCAAACAAGCATAAGGATGGTGAGAAATTCATGTCGCCTAGAGATACCGACAATGGTAATGGTGCGTTGCAAACCTGAGGCCTGGACGTTAGGCCTCGAGCTAAAGTAAGTTTACCACCTACCTTACCCTACGAAACGAAATACGTCAACGGCAAGCACTGACATTATGGCGGCAGGAATAGGTAAGGCGGTGGTACCAATCTGGGCGAGTCGCTGCGAAACTCTACCACCTAGTCAAATGTTACGGTGTTAGTGAAGATAATGTTCGCCTTTTACGAGCTGTCTGGCAGGATGGCAGATGGTCTATTTTGCAAAGGAGCCCGAACCAACACGGGGAAAAGTTGAATTTATATTCTTTTTTATAGTAAATATAAAAATAACTGGGGTAACTATTCATATGTTTATTTGTCTTTAGCTCGGTAGCCATGAGGAATCCAAAGTTTTATTAACACCAGCATCCGGAGGACGGAAAAGACGCAGAAGCATGTATGTTAAGCAGTGGATAGTAAAAGACCAAACTGGTGATGAAATAAATAACATTGAACACAAAATAAATTAATTTAAACATGCACTCTTAAAATGGAATTACAAATATGAATAATAATTTATGTATTTGAGATAGTCGAATTAATTACAATCTGTATTTCAAGTACATACGTTCAAATTTATTAAAATATTTTATTAATTTGAATATGTACCAATAACGTTGGATTCTTATATAACCACAAAGAGTTAAGCTCATTTATTTATGGGTTTTATCGTTTTCATATTTCTAAAATAAAAACATTTCCTTGGACAGTGGACTAAACGTATCTACTACTAAGAAGTATTAAGGCAATTCTAATAAATTCAAGTTTCACTGCCTTTTTTCATTACAGAGCCTTTACAATGAGCTAATATAGATTACGTTCGGTAAGTTATCGAAATCTATATATATATATTCGAAATATATGACACTTTTGGTCTGAAAATGTGTTTCTCTTAGTTACCAATAGAGGCGCTGCTCAAAGTTTTCATACAAATAATTCACAGAGACGATAAGTATAGTAAACTTGACAAGCCGTAAACTCATGGGCTCTGTTTATACAACATATAGAAGACTATCTTAATGTTACAATAATATGCACGCAGCTACAAATAGCTACTTTTAAACAATAAACCCATATGCCCACGTTATGCAACCTATGCGCTTTTGAGGGATATTGTTAGGTATAGGTAAGGTGGTGGATCGTTAAATTGCTACACAGCACTCTACC
>NJDD01000507.1:71912-91609 GCA_002245505.1 Calephelis nemesis
ATATATAACATATATTGATCTATGAATTAACCTGTGCCCGCCTCTTATATTACGAGCTGCCTGGCAGAAAGGCAGTTGGCCTTTTTTACACAGCGGACCTGGATCTAAGCGAGGGTATATCAATATCGATATCCTTATAAAAATGAATCCCTATTTATCTTGGCCATCACATCTCCGTGAAAGGATGGACCAATTTTGCGAAATAATTCTTTTTTTGTTGTGTTAGTCATTGAAAGTTCCTATGAAAAAAATATTTATGTTAAGGACAAAGACTACCTATCTCTTAAGTTTAACTCATTATACGTAACCCTTTTTAATAGCAGTATAAAAAATACATTATCACCGAATCTTAAAAAAATACACATCTAAGAAGAGTAGCAACTCTCTAGGTAATAGCAACCAAAGGGACAGGCTCAATGTTGTAGTGGAACCTCTGAAGAACCTAATTTTAAATTTTTTAAGGAAAATCCATGCTACTTTATTATCAGGAAAACTAGTCATGTACTCAACTATTTTTTAAAAATATTATTTAAATTAATAAAATTGATCGTTATGTTGACATACTGCAGGTAATATAACCTTTTATTTCAATTTACAACGATTCATTATTAAGCGATTTGGCTTTTGTTATATCCTTGAACTGTATCCAGTAGCATGGAAAATTTATTTAGGTGCAAAACAAATCAACATAATTTTGCAACTTAAAACTATATGCGTGATTTTTTTAACATTTATTTAATATCATGTAAATATTAATATATCTGTCAAACCTAAAATCTTAGATAGTGATATTTTTTATAAAAATCCACAATGTATGAATTATGTTGAAAATAAATTAGTAAATACAAATGTTAGTGATTGAAAGTGAAGATGATACATTTAGCAAGAGTCAGAATTACAGGCCCCAGTCTGTAATTTAAAAAAATATGAAAACAAGGACAAATTGAGTAAATCTGATGAAACATCAGGTCCAAATAAGGCTTTATTCTCATGAATAACAAAAGACGTCTATAAACGTACATTACATATTGCACTGTGTATTACAAATTTATGTCATTATTTCATACAAATCAAGACTGCTCATCGTAAATGCACGTATAAATTGTAATGCAATTTATCATTATTTAGACGAATTTCGAAATCAAGGTACCGAAAGACCGCAATGGTTTAAATATGAATGAGTTTATTTCATAACGAAAAACTCCAGTTCATTAGCGGTCATATTTTGTATCGCGCATTCTTAATTATCCGTTACGCCTTATATTATAAAAGGATTTGCTCTACTTTCCAAACTCTTTTGTTTCCAGCAATGACTTTTGCAAGTCTAGAGACTCCATTAAAATATATTGAGTACGAGCGAAGTGTATAGAAGGAATAGAGTAAACGATCGCAGCGCGTACTGCGGCAGAAAAGTGTAACAAAAGGGGTTAGTGAAATTTGGTAATCAAACGTTGTTCTTAAAATGGGTCATTATTTATGATCATAGAAATAGGAATATACAACGAAGTGCAACAATGTTCTATAGCAAATTTAGTTAGATAAATACCGTTAGAATCGACATATAACTTAACAACATCTTTTTGTCTCTTTTAAACAAATGTTAATATTATGTATGCCGAAGGAGATAACGACATTTTTGTCTATGTTCCATATTTAGTGTTCAATTATATAGTGATGTACTATTCATCTGATGAGTGAAAATATCAATCATAGTCTAGCGTACCTAATAGGAATTCTTCCAAGTACTCACTTTAAAGTAAAGAAAGTGTGAATGTAATCTAGCCATTTTTTTTGTAATGATAATGAATATTGTAATAAATATAAAGAGTTAACTTATAAAAAGAATAAAAATATTTGAACGACACAATGTAAAAAAAGTTGGCATGTGAATAAATATTATTTCTTATATTTAATTACATTTCCATATTTATAAAGCAATTAAGTTGCAATTTTATTCGGTAGGTAAATAATATTCCTTATCTATTTACCTAAACTTAACTATCAATCGTCACTAATAGATCATATTGAATCGATGTCGATACTCTACTTTTTCTGGAAAGCCTTATAATGTCAAAACGGCAGCCATATTTAGTAGCCAATGGCAGGCTTTTTCGTAAGTATTTCATGTCCATATAGGTACTTAGAGGTCAATGTTCATGATGTCTAATAATATTAAAAACACTAGACTATGTAAATTGTCACATAGACAGTCGTCAGTCACTGTAAATTTTATATTTTTCGAAAAATAGATCAAAGAATCAAACAGATCACCCGTTTGATTTGATTTTTTTTAAAAGGTAATTGGACACAACCTTAAATTACAACGAACATTATAGGATATTTATTAATTATGGTATTATTGTTTATTGTTGATGATGGATCGCCAAGGCATCCACTTGACTACTTGAGGTCCTGGGTTCGATCCGGGGATCGGGTAACAAAAAAAACTAGAAAATGTATAGTTTCAATTTTCTAATAAAAATAACGTTTCCCGGGCGGATTGGATATGTGCCCGGGAAACGTTAGGCTTGCCACCTATAACATCGTGGGACTTAGTGTCTTCGGCTAGTGCCGTGGGTGCCCTGGCTGTGCCTCTGCCTACCATTTTGAGCGTGAAGGCACTTCAATACAGTGTAAATATTATCTGTAATATAGTATATTTCAAATCTCTAATCTTATTACCTTAACTGAGGTATGCGTATGCGTATGAGAATAAATCCACAACCAGCTAGACTACCTATCCTAAAACGCTACATAAATTTCGTTGCTCAGATATTTTACTAGTTTTTTAAGTCTTGAGTTTGAGGTCAAAACTCAAACTCAACTCAACCCAGAAAATAACTATAAACACTAGTATGAGCATTGGCAATTGAACCGGAGTCTATATGGCCATTCATCGCACCATAAGGAGTAAAATCAGTGTCGCCGTGAGCTTGTTAAATTGGATAAGTTAATAATCTCAAAACAATTACAGACACTTCATTTACAGAGATTAAATACACTTCACTTCATTCAACTAGATATAGTTTACAAACATGTAATAAGTTAAGACTTAAAATAACATAAAAAAATACTTGTTAGTTTTTTAAGCCTTATCAGCTATCTCAAGAACGGCATTACATTTAGAACATTATTTTTTATTTGGTACATTTTGAGGAAATGTTATGTTACATCATCCAGGTACCGAATAGAGAGGGCGAAACGTTTGGGAACTGTTAGAGACAGATTAATAGTAAAAGTTACCTTCGACAGAGGTGACAGCATGTGCAGGTGCACTGAGGCCGCGCCGGCGGACTCGCCGAAGATGGTGACCCGCTCCGGGTCGCCGCCGAAGTACTCGATGTTCTCACGAACCCATTTCAAAGCCATCACTTGATCCTTGATTACAGAAAATAAACATAGGTATATTTGGAATTATATTGCAAAATATTGGTGAAAATTTTAATGGCGCTTGGGACTAAAATGATAGGCCTATAGTTAGTGGATCATGTTAAATTATTTTCCTTTCATTTTTCTATGACTCCTGCACTGTGTAGTCCACAGGTCTAGTACAATGAGAAGGTCAGATCGGTTTTTCTAATTCCTAACTTTAATCACATGTTCCCGGAGACTTCGTAAGTGTTTAGATTAGGGAAGCCTAGAGCACTGGCTATGTAGAGGAGAGTCATGATCACCATCTCCGTGGCAACGAATTGTTCTACCCATACAGGAACGAGTTCCCTGACCCCACTGAAAATGTGCCTTGTATCCTTACCTTCAATCCCATATTTCCGGAGACTTCTTCACTGTCTAGACTGAGGAAGCCTAGAGCTCCGAGCCTGTAGTTGAGCGTAACAAGCACCACCCCGGCGGCTACAAGGTGGTCAGGTCCGTATAGAAACGAGTTTCCAGAACCCACCGCAAACGCCCCACCATGTATCCACACCATCACCGCCAGTTTAGGGTTGTATCTAAATACAAACGATAAATATTATCAATTCAGTTAATGATCAATTCACTTTAATTCAGCAGTTGCACCAGATTCTTGATAGAAACCACATAAGGCACCAACAAAATATAGCCGAAGACACTAAGTATCACAATGTGATAGGTGGCCAGCCTATCGGTAATTGAGCACATGTCCAATCAAGTGTAAACATGTTTTATTAGAAAATTGAAAAACACCCTTTTTTATTGCCCGAGTCAGGATCTATTTCTTTATAACATACAGAACGCTAATTACCAGACCATAGGGGCCAAATACCATATATAGTATGTATATTGACAATTATTACAAAATTCATTTCCAAAGAAAACTATTATTTTTAAGTAACATGACGGTCAGTTTTGGTGAATATTTTATATTATTATTTCACCAATGAACTACATATTTTAAACTCAAATACTTAAAAAAATAAGTTAACAATTAGCGGTACAAAAAAAACGCTAACCATCACCCTGGACCACCCCAGGGGGCTTAATCTATCCAATAAAACTTAATTATCAAAATCTCTGTAATTTTTTGTCAGCAGAAAAACGGCTGCGAGAAACAATACCTTGGGTGCGTCTTCTATTTGTAGTCACAGTAATAGCAATTGTTGTTGCATAGCTTATTTTTTTATGAGAGAGATTAACGAACAAGTACACGAGTCTCTTAAAGGTAAGAGACAACTTTGACCTATAGATACCATAGATGTCATAGGTTTATCGCGCCCTGTGGTCTGGATTATATGTTAATAGTGCATGACTATCAGCTACTCTACCCTCCTGACCGGAACACAATACAATCATTACGAGCAATAGCAGAAATAGGTTAGGCGGTTGATCTCAACCTGAGCAAGTTGCTGCGCACCATTAACCACCAGTGGTCTTATTGGTAATATGCTATTTATTCTTAACTACTAGATGTACTTAGCTAAGATTTTAATTGGACCTAATTTCTATAATAAGCGAAAATTACATCAAAATGAATTAATTTAAAACGTTTGAAAGTTCGTTTCTTCAGGAGTTTGTCAGTTTTGCGATTTTATAGAAATACACAGGATTTAAAAACCTATTTTAGACTTTTAAGATTTGTTGTAACCAGTACCAATATTATTTCGTTAACATCTGCATGTAATATACAGACACAGCTTTTTAAGTATGAATAGATTATAGCATGCGTAGATTACCCAGTCGCTGTATCCGGCAGCGCAGGAGTGTAGACATTGAGGAACAGGCAATCTTCATCACCCTTGTATGTGTCGAAGAGCATAAACCTGTGTGGGCACACAGCTCCCTCTTCGAGCGCGTCTCGCACACCGGACCAGGGCTCCAGGGTCAAAGGTGGTCGGAATCGCAAGGAACCGCGTGGGGGCTGGGCGTACCTTTAACAAAACACAGCTCTTGAATATTGACAAATACTAATACCAAAATAAATATCTTCACGCCAACTTCCCTGACTGTTAGGTAGATAGCGACGAGTGCAAATTTCCACGACACCTACAAACCTGGTATATTCCGGTGAAGTTGTAAAAACCGCGAGGTTGGGTTGCCAACCTCGCGGTTGACATTAGTCATTTTCAAAAAAATACAGGTACCTGCCTAACAACCCAACCCAAATCTAGTACCATATTTTTAATCAACTTCAAAAAAGAAGATTCTCAATTCCACTACATTTTTTTTTAGTTTTAAGTATGTTTGTTACACTATTTTGATAGTTCTCTTTTTAAAAGATAGCTGATTTTGAGATAGTTTCTTATTAATTTCACCTTTATTCAACTCATGATTTTTGAGAAATAATGCATAAATTTTTCTCTGTGTTGACCACTTCAACAATGATGAAATACTACTACTGTTACTAGGATATTAATAAAATTTATGTCGGACCACTTCGGAATTATTTGCTTTCCTTCGAAAAAAGACTTTAAAATCGCAACGTGGTATACATAAGGAAATAGAGTCGGTTTTCAGTCGGTTAGAGACTTTTACAAGCTTTCATTCAACTTGTAACATTATTGTTTGCAGTTCAAATGTTCTAACTGAATTTTAAAGTACGTACCTAAGTAATAACTATACAATGAAGTGGTTTGGTGTTGATTTAATTACTTATTGCGATCTAAATTTATTACAATGAATGACCTAACACCTTACAACACTACCAGGCAACCAGCAGGACACGCAGATCTAATCTACGTAGCGTAATGAAAGTTCATAACCTGTGTACATAATAGGTTTACCTATAGGATCGAAAAACAATGAAGTAAGAAATAGTCGACGATAAGATTCATATTTTTTATACGAGAGGAGGCAAACGACCAAGTGGGTCACCTGATGGAAAGTGATCATCGCCGCCAGGAGTATCACAGTGTTACAGGAGTTAAAGGCAGTAAAATAGCAAACAACCTGCCTTTGATTTCAATAAATAATCATCTACGTTCCTACACAAAAAATAATATTTTCCCAGGTTTCCCTGGGATACCATTATCTACATCCAGAATTGGTAGGATTGAGACCATCTAAGAAGTACGGTCTTTTAAATAAAATATAGTCTGTTTAGAAATGACGAAGAAATCGATTAACATACATAAATATATAGGAGTCGAACATCTAACCTCCTCCTCCTCTCTTTTTTTAAGCGGCTAAAACAGATATTTATCAAATAGTAAATCAATATATTGGCCTACTCCTTCGCTGATCAAAAGCATTTTTTTAGCCGCTTCAAAAATGACAAAAATAATTAAAAATGAAATTTTTTAGTGCAAATGATTAATATTAATCAAAATTATAATATTTAAAATTATATTCTTTCTCTTCCCACGACTTTAGAAATATTACAGATGGCCCGCTGCGAATCTGAAGCTGGGATGTAACGTCTCTTATATAATCGTCAGTCAATTTATCCTTAAAACTTGAACAAAGTAATTGCTTGTCTTCTATTATAAACGTGTCTTACGTCAGTGACGATTGTTTTCTAAATATAATTAACTTTAGAATGCTGTTTACGAACTTTAACTCGAAGACAAAATAAACTTGATAAATTGATAATCTTGAAACTGTATAAAATCTAGACTAATATTCACCTTATTCCTTTAAAACTGTAGTAAGGAGTTTGTGCGGCTGTCCTGGCGAGGACTCTCCTTCCGCGCAGTGTACCCAGCTGCATGGTGACCATGGGCCCACCGCCAACTCGCATCCGGTCGACCAGCGCGTGCACCAGTCGAGCAGCTCTCGAAGGGACAGCTTGTAGTCTGCGCAGGGCATGCTTCAGGCCTACAGATTCACTTACAGTGCTTGAAAGCCGTCGCCATGCTCCCGTGATCTGTCAACAGAATAATGATTATTTAATACTTCTTATAAAGACCTGACAAAGGAGGAGTTTGATTGAATGAATTCTCCGTCGTTTCTGAATTGATTATAAAAACATTTTTTTTATTTGACAGAGCGTACTTCCGAGGTGGTCTTTGGCAACAAATCAAGATCTGATAAGAAAAATGTTAAATTGAGAAAAACACACGTCATTTTTATGTACCTACATTACCTAGATGACTTCGATTCCAATAAGTACCTACTGCGTCCGGTCCGGCGTCGGACTTGACTTCTTGACGTACTGGGTTCGATCCCCGGGTCGGGCAATAAAATAAAAATAGAAAAAGTGTATTTTAGTGTCTTCGGCTAGAGTGAGTAGAGGGACTTAGTGTCTTCAGCTAGTCGTGGGTGCCCTCGTTGTACCTCTTCGGGGATATGGGCGTGAAGATACTTATTTTTAATTTTCTAATAAAGTTAACGTTGTCCGGGATTGGACATGTGCACGGTTGGCGAAAGACTTTCACCTATTACATTGTGAGACTTAATATCTTCGGCTAGTAGCAGTTGCCTCTGCTTACCTCTTCGGAGATATGGGCGTTAAGATACTTTTTCTCCCTACTAATATTAAATTATAAATAAATAAATATCCTTGTACAAGTTACACAAATTGAATTACCCCAAAACCCCAAATTAAGCAAATTATATACTTGTGCTATGGGTGTTAGTCAACGATACCATTACATAAAAATACTTAAGTAAATGCAGACATCTAAATGTTCATCACACAAATATCTGCCCCGTCGAGAATCGAACTCAAGTCTCGCAGGTGGTCAATGTAGTTAGGCGTGTACGTTAGCCATTCGAGCAATGAGGTGGTCAACGAAATTGTCCCCTTTGAAATTCCTACAAAATGTGACGGCAAATAGTATATAGCTATCTTTTAAAGTTATCTCATTCTTGTACTTTATAATAATGAATTGTTAGTTTTTTCATAAACAAAAATTAATCCTTATAGTGGCATAAGGCAAAATTGGGATACATATTTTTGATATAATTTTGCCAAACAGAAACTATTTTCTTTGAAAATTTGGATTAAGGTTCTGCAGAGGTTCTTTTGCTAAGTAAGCGAATAAGCAGGAAAAACGGACCGAAGTGAATGGATTGGACTTACCGGAATACGGAGACCTCAAACATATCCAGCTCATCGGTAACAATATCAACTGTGTACGAAATCTATACTAAAATTATAAAGAAAAAATATTTGATTTTCGTTTGTTTGTTTGAAACGAATAGGCTACTAAACTACTGGACCGATTTTAAAAATTCTTTCACCTTTAAAATAAAGGCTACATAATTCGTGAGTGACATAGGCTTTCTTTCATCAAAATCGGTGCAGTAGAAGCAAAGTTACGCAGGCGAAGCTGCGTGAAACTGCTAGTACAAAATATGCTTGTTCCTGACAGCAATGGAACCAAAATCAAATTCCATAATTGCACGTTCCGTTCAAACACCGTGCATCTTTGAGCGGTGGTGACAGTCATGTACGCAAATCCCTCGACAGACAAAGCGTTAACATTTATATATAATTTTTTTAAGTTATTTAAAAAATTATCTTAGAAATAATTTCCAAATAATAATCATGTATCCAATATAATATCAGCTATACCAAATTCACGTTTCGTAACTTTAAAAGTCCTCGCCTTTTATGGCGAAAAATATGAAAAGGTAAAATCAACCTGTCAGTCACCATTACATCTATGCCCATTTCGTTTATCGTATTATGTCGGCCATTTAGCTGTTGTTACACATTTTTTATCTGTTTCACGCGAAGTTAAGTAAATAAAAGATTAATCACTTATTTAAATTTCAAAACAAGTTAGTATAATTCTGTAATTAGTAAGACTCTGGATTTGAAATATAACCGTTTTTTGTATATGTCTAAAGTGGACGAATTTTGTGAGAAATTTTGTGAAACTTTAGCGATGTGAATATGTTTATGGTTTCTCGTAAAATAAGGATGGGATTTTAAGCCCCTTGCTTAGAGGTAAGTTTACTGGACACGAGGTAAACCAGAATACGATAAACACCTTCAAACCTATTTCTGTTTGTTTACACTTGTATTCTACTATATCTGATTGTTTATCCTGGATTCACGTAACAAGGCTAAGACTAATCACGTATAAAATTGGTACCGTGCTTATTATCAACAACTACCTTTTTTTTTTAATTTAACCCTGAGGGAAACAAATTCTTGAACTCGTCTTTCTGAATATTGAATGTTACCATAACCATGGTAAATTTGGACTTTTTCATCATAAGGTATCACACATATAGAACATTGCAAGTAAATAAATACATTTTCCATAGCCAGACCTAGACAACATGATAGGTAAGTCTGTTTTACAAAATCAAGATCCGTCTACAGGAATTCTGTCTACGTTCTACAGGATCATTTTTTCGGGACAAAAACTATGACGCTATGTGTTAATCCAAGTTACCCCTTTGTGTGTCAAATCGGTTCAGCAGTTTTTGCGTGAAGGAGTAACAAACAAATATACAGACTTTCGCATTTATAATATTATAATAGGATTTCTAAATATTTACAGTGAAATTATTTAGCAAGCGCTAAGAATTACTGGTCGGTTTTTTTGCTAATTTTACTAATACCATTCATTTTAACTATCATCGTTAGTATGCCGGGAATTACCCCTAAACGGACTGACACAAAGGTTACCATAGTTGATAGTACGGTTAACGTACGTTAAACCCACGTAAACTATGTAACAACACATCGTTATAGAAATGTGCCGAAACGTACTACATGCAAAACCTTCAAATTTAAAAAGTTCACAGTTAAAATGGTCTATGCATTTGAAAGATGAAAGGATATCCTTTCATTTTAACTGTATCAAAATAAATAGCTCAAATCTTTAATGTCTTCTAGTGGCGCCCAGTCAAAAAGAAATAACACACACCTTGGAAAAGGTCGATTCATGCGCAATTTAGAACGAACCCGCTGCAAATGGAAGTTTTTTTTATTAAATGAAATGAAAATCATTTATTTGCCGCATTTTGTCTCAAATAGCTTTTTGGTTACCCTTTAAAATAAGTTTCTTCGTTTTCCAGTTGTCGTTTTGTCATTATTTTTCGCTAACAAAGCACCACAACATGATTTTTCGATGATAGTGTGATTATATTTTGCTTAGAGCTTGAGGTCTGTGATAGTGTTATAACATTGATACTTTTCCTTAATATTTCGGTGAAGCAAATCTATGACTGTTGCCCATACCGAAAGTCTCTGAACACGGCTCAAGATCTCATTACACGTATCAACTCGGATAGGAATCGTCACCGTATCTCCTCGAGTCGTTCTGTATTGTTTGTATGAAACTCCATACTGCAACGCTCACTAATCGGAATCGTAACATAATCGACTCATCATCATCATCATCATTCGCACATGTCATGTGTGCTGAGACCTCAAGTCAGCCAGCCGTCTGCGAACCGTAGCCAAGTTGATGTACAGGAGCTGCTGATACTGTTTGGTTACGTGCATACGTAAGGTTGAAGGCGAGGTGAAAGGGGATACGGTGACGATCCCTTTCCGAGTTGATATGTATGTTTGCTAAGATATTAAGGATGTTTTCACTCCAATAAAATGAAATAGCTTTATCAAAATGACGTATTATTGAAACTAGTGGTCGCCCGTTGATCAAAATTCGACCATAGTAAATTTTAATATCTTATTGATAAGAACGCTATCTTCATTTCTCAAGACCAACTATATTGTTTCCAAACTGTATGGTGCGCCATCTGTAATCTTTCATCAATATATTTGTTTGTGTGTGTCAAATGCATGGTAGTGTGGGTAATGTTTTATTTTTTGATTTAATGTACTTTATAAGCATTATTATAGAAAAATATTCGAGTTCTGCACTTAGCCTACACATAAACTATAAGTGTGCCAAATTATATGCTCCTGCGTCTTTGCAATTTCCGTGAAAAGGGGTCTAAAGTTTTGGTACCACGTATTAATTATTAAAATGAAGGTTATTGCAGATTATAAATTGTACATAACTCAGGGTTTTTGTTATTAATTATTCACGTCGCTTGTTATTTAAATGAACAAGGTCAGTGGCGCAAGCTCCGACATTCTTGGAAAGTTTGGGGTTTGGAGTCATTTAATTCTGATATCATACATAATGTATAAATTGTATAATTAAATATTAATTGGTTACCCAGTCCTGCTTTGCGTGGTCAGTTCACTTCGTCAGAAAATATTTACACATTGTAAATTAATAAGTCGCTTTTGTGGTCCAGCCGTCCGGCGTTGGACTTCACGAGGCCCCGTGTTCGATCTGCGGGTCGATCAACAAAGACAAAGAGTACACACGAGAGTACCCACGTCCCTTGATTCTCCACTATTGTAGATACGGATTGGTGGTGAAGGGGCGTATTAAAAAGAAGTGAGGTGAAGGGGAAGTGAAACCATCAGCCCGGGGTTCCGTAGGGACCCCTAAACGCGGATTATACATCTGGCAGTCTTCCGGAAACTAAACAGAGTACAGATTACCACCGCCTACCACGTAACTCATCAGAGGAATATAAGTATCACCTTCTATTGTAACTGACACCGTGGCTAAAAGTAATAGTAACAACTCCCTCTAATGAAGCCATGAGTATGAGTATGAGTGTCTACTCTACGATAGAATCAAAGAGTATAATAGATTCTGCTATCTTTTATACTCTTACACGGCCCTAGGGACTTTGACCGGCCTGGGCGATATCGGCGATTAAACCCCACCCCTTGCTTTGACGCTGTCACTGTTCTGTGCAGCGCGGCGGCGCCGGCTACGATTGTTCGATACAAGCCGAGTGATTTATTTTATATTTGGACTTGGATTATAATCGTAACTCGAGGCTTGCACTAACGTACATATTCTTAGGCTTATTCTTTGTGTAAAATGTGATACAGAAAATTTTACCCTTCACATTCATATCATGATTTTATTATTTTATTCATATTTTAAAATTTGCCGTTCTTTAAAATTTGTTTGCCGCCCCCAAAAATTTTCCACCCTGGGCAGCCGCCAACCCTTGAGGCCGGCCCTGATAAACAGAACATTACCGTAACTCTCAAGGAGTTGCGCGATGTATGGTGCCAATCTAGTAGTCGGTGTCAAATGTTGCAGAACATATTAAATTATTTTTTTTATTTTACGATATTGCCCTCGTTTACGTCATAATACAAAATAAATGTGAAGCAGTATGGGAAACATCTAGAAACGTTCGAAACTGCACGGTTTTAGCGGTGCTGCCGCCTGCAGTAGAGAGTTGTCCAAGTTTGCTTTTAAAAATGCCACTAGCGTCTTTTGCTGGGATTAACCGACGCCATAAGGCTAACTTCCTATATAATTTGTTATTTACGTATTAATTGCAATTCGACTGGACCACCTCGTTGGTCAAGTGGCTAGTCTAGTCGCCTAACTACATCGACCAACCGCGAGGCTCGGGTTCGATTCTAGACGGGGGCAGGCTTTATGTGATGAACATTTAGATGTCTGCTTTTCCGGGTCTGGGTATTTATTAAATTTATTCTGGTATCTATTTAAGTATTTCTATGTATCGTTATCGTTGATTAAAACCCATAACACAAGTATATAATTTGCTTACTTTGGGGTTAGATTCAATTTGTGTAACTTGTCCAGGGATGTTTACTTATTTATTATTATTGAAAATTGATTTATTTATTTATTATTATTGAAAAAATAACAACAACCTTATAGCTTGAATGGAGTGTATTTTTTAACTAGGCTTAGCTTTCATACTGTTTCAAATTTATACTATGTTTACGTCTACGTATTAAATTTTTCTTGCCCTTATATTGAACCTAGTTTAGATATTGGCATAAAAAGCCTTGTTTTACGTATGTCCACACATTAAAGTTATTAAGCTCGCATATCGCTCCATTTCTCGTGAAAGAATAATAAACAAATATTTATAGGTACATTAAATGGATCATGAAAAAACTAAGCCCTCTTTGACTTTCTAAAAGTCATTCGATTACAAACCGATCTCTGATCTAGGTCTAAAAACTAGGGAATCGAGTTGTGTTGTGTCCAAACAAAAGACGAATTAAAGAAATTTCAAAATGTATGACTTCGGGTTGGCCTAAATTTATGTAAAGTTTTAGCTTCCGTACTAATAGCAACGTAGAAAGATAAGTGAGCAAGTTAGTATCTTCAAGACCATATCCCCGAAGAGGTAGGCAGAGGTACAACCAGGGCACCCACGACTAGACGAAGACACTAACCCCCGACAATGGGATAGGTGGCAAGCTAATTGTCAACCGGGCACATATCCAATCCCGAGCATTTTTTTATTAGAAAATTGGAAAAACCCAATTTTCTTTTTGTTGCCCGACACAGGAATCGATACCCGGGACCTCATGCAGTCAAGTCCGACAACTGAACCGCTAGACCACACAGGCGAAGAAATATATTAGGTTAAAAGGTTTTAATTCAACAGTGGATTCCTGAGGATGATGTCTACATAACTACGAATAATATGTGGAGTATGCCGTCTTTAACCTCCAAATATGCTTTTGCACATGTTGCATGTGACGAGCTTAAGAATAGCGCCCAGTTGGACTGGTCGGGACGGGGCGCATCGCAGCGCAATAACCGGCCTAGATCGCTTGTTTGCATACATTTTATATGGAACGTTGTATGGAATATTTTGAATGGCCGGGGCGCATCGGCACGGGCATCGGTGCGGATTTTTTCGCGGCGGATTTCCGCGAGGCACCCTGCGCGCATACCCCGATATGGTACACAGTGACCAAAGATCCTGATATTACTATTAAGAAAAGAGCACTTTGGTATTTTAACGCTAAAGTTTCGTACGACAACTACTAGAGGCGCCACTTTACATACTTGAAGATCGTATGACAACTACTAGATGGCGCAACTTTCCATACTTGATGATTTTAACGTCAAGTGGCCTCTCTATTTCGTTGCTCTACTTTAGTACTGAGTAATAAAAATCCGCGCCGATTCAACGCGGCCCGGCCCGCATCAGTGGGATTTGCGATGCGATGGCCAGGCCTGACACGCTCCGTCCCGTGAACTGTGGGCGCTATCCATAATAGGTACCTTGCTCCAACTGCAGCCGTTTGTAGGATTATTACTGAGTTTTAATAGTTAACGATGAATCAGAATAATCTTTATTCACTTGAACCATACAAGTGGTATTTGTGCTAACGATGGTAACGATGACATTTGTGCTAACGATGAAAATCTTTATGAATTATTAATCTCCATGAACCACTTATGGTGCGTCTTAATGGATAAACATTCTTTAAATGGCAGGTAACGAGCGTTGCGAAACTTTATATCTGTGATTGGAGCACTCTTAACCTTGTTGGTAACTGGTGACCTTTGGTTACTAAAATAATAACATTAACAAATATTGGTTCGTGGGTCAAAGCATCGACTTCTTAAAACGCTGACGACTGAATGCTGACCCCGATAATTAATTTTGTTTACATACTCGTATATTACAATTTATATATAACTAGCGGCCCGCCCCGGCTTCCCACGGTTATGAAATATACATATATACCTTCCTCTTCAATCACTTTATCTATTAAAAAAAACATAAAAATTCGTTGTGTAGTTTTAAAGATTTAAGAATACAGAGGGTCGTAGGGAAAGAGGAGACGACTTTGTTTTATATACATACAGTAAAATGCAAAAAACAACTCCATTTTCAAAATGAATCAAAAAAATGAAGGGGAACTTTTTTGTGTCGAATTTTTTTCTCTACAACTTTTACTTGGAACTTTTTTTTCTATTTCCTACCGTTATTAAGTTACTTTAAAAAAAGGAATTTTTCAACCCTTTTTTAATTTTTTTTCATCCCTTTCCCCTTAATTTAAATCAAAATTTATTTCATAATATCATTATTTAAGTATTAATGAACACATTTTTACTCATTGCGCCAAAACTGGTCAGATCATGGTTTCATTTAACTTTTTACTGGACTATTTGTGACAAGCTTTCATTTCGAAGGACTATTCCTAGTCTTGAGAAGCACTATTTAAAACATATTTAATAAGCCCAAATATGATAGTATGATGTTGGGAATTTTAGGAGTTCCCTTGGCCACCTTCCGATTTCATCATTAGATCAGCTTGATGTCATAATCATTTTGCATTGTCATCCGATTTGCACAAGCATGCAAAATTTCAGGTCAATTGGTAACCGGGGACTGGGTCAAACGCAAGTTGCAAGATACCACCCGGACAAACATACATACATAGCAAATTAAATAAGAGCTTGTAATTTTCAGTGACCTCTGACACAACCTAAACCAGCATCGAAATCGATCCATTCGTTTACAAGTTATGATGCTACAAACATACACACATACATTCCTACTTCAAAGTTATAACACCCTCTTTCTTCGTCTGGAATGTAGTATAAATACGTACTAACTATATCCGATCTGGCGAACTTTGTATCGCTTGGCATTACAAGCTGCTAACAATTTATACGTTAAAATTCTAAAGTAAAGTTTTGCCTACTTTCCGTGCAATTTTCCACGTTTGAAGAGAAAAACTTAGACAATTTTTCCCATTTTCTAACTAACAGCAAAAGAAAAAGAATTAAGCAAATCGGTTAAGTCGTTCGAAAGTTATGCGGTTACCAATACATTCAGCAATACATTTTTATATTATAAAGATAGATATGGAAAATAGTTCTGTTTAAATTGTTCTCCTGAATTTATGTGCTTTAAACCTTAAAAAAACGAAACAATTGTTGAAAACATTTAATTTCAAGATATCGATGATTGCCGTGAATATTATGACGAGATATTTATACTTCCTTTGCTGCATATTCTATAAGGCTGTAAGTAGTGACAACTTAAAATTAAACATTGCAAAAGTTTCAACTGCACGTACAGTTGCAAAATCTCACAATGTATTTGTTATTGTACCAATCAAAAGTCTTGCACTATCCAATTATTTTCTCATTGAAATAAGAAGTTATTGAACAGATGTTAGTAACGAAATAGAGCCATAGATCATGGCTCAGTGAAATGTAACCAGTGAAGGTCGAAACTTCATGCTTATAATCACATGTCTAAGCTAAGTACGACTACGAATCGGTACCGCTTTAACAAGAACATTACTGTAATTGCAGAGACGGTTTGGAAACCCGTCAATCGACAAATCAACGTCAAATCTAGTTATATATTACATATACGCGTTATAAATAAAATAAAAAAGTATTAACGTTTTCGTGGTAAAAATTATGAAAAAATGCAGGAGTTTAGAAATGAGCATTTGCAAGTCTGGTGGTAGGATTTATCTAGACAAGATTTGCAAATATTGACAACACTTATCTTCTCATCTTTCATAATAAGGTGCAAATCTTTAATTAGTGATTAGAATTGTAGAGCTATCGATTTTTAGCTTTTAAGTTTTATCTTAGATAGATACCTAATGGCGGTAAATCTGCTGGGCACCAACTAAACTTATTTTGGTGTATGCTTTTTCTATGCAAGAAAAAAATTTTAAAAAAAGTTAGAAATATCAAACTAGTTTGGACATGTCAACTTATGACGTTTTTAGTCAACGTTTTCCTAGGGATACGAGTAGATTAAAAATCTCCGCAAAGTCGATTGCTCAGAGTCAACTGGAAGTCATCAAGTACATTAAAATTCTGAAGAAATGTCATGTACAAAACTAACTCTAAGTTAAATGTTTTAAAATGTTAATGTCTAGAACCAGACGAGTAAGTGTGCACACTTTTATTACATGAAAATACTCTTGTCATGTTGCATAGGTTAACTACGTTGGTATATACACGTACGTGGTACATGTGTCACGCAATTTTAATTCTTAAAACGTATTTTCCTACTTTCTTTAAAAATGCGGTTGAGCTGAAACTTCACACACTTTTCAGGGCCCAAGGACCACATCATAATTTTTAAAAAATGACGGGTTGCACTCCGGGAGTGATGGCCAAAGTGAAAACTATAATATTAACGGTGTGTATTTTTGATATTTTGGAATGGTTAGGGAATAATTTTGCACGTATTGCTTTAATTATTAGTATGAAAGTACTATCATTTATGTGATTGAATACAATATTAATTTATTGCGCTATCGTACACAAACATGACAATACGAACATTCGCGCAAGCGCCGCAAAAAACGCGAGCTTAGAAGTTTTTACCCATTCCATAAAAGTGTGAAACGCTGCTGAAGAAATTTTTACTTCAAAAATCTAATTATCATAATCAAATATTCAGAATCTGACATCTAGCCTACATTATACTATGTACATATCACAATAAGGAAATTTGTCTACTTGATTACCATTCCAAACCATAAAATAAAATTGTTCTATGAATCAACAACATTGTAACCGCCTCGTTGGTCGAAAGATTTTCATAACACTCACGCCTAACTTCACCGACTAATTACGACGCTCGAGTTTGATTGATGTGTGATGAACGTTGGTCTACATAACTGGGTATGGTTGTATATTATATTTATACCGGTATCAGTTTATGTATTCCTGTATATTACTGTCGTTGACTAATACCCATAATATAAGGACATAAATTGATACTTTGGGGCTAGGTTAATTTGTGTGAATCATGTCTTTATTTAATAGTTTTCAAAGCAGCTTAGGCTTTGCACGCGTACCAATTTTTAATATAAATTGTAGCCTATATGTTATTCTGTTGCACTATATTCCTGTAAAATGGCATCTAAATCTGATCGTAGTTCGTGCGTGAACTAGTGCACTTTCTATAAAGTAGATTCATCGCTACTACATACTTGTCAACGCTAAAAACTAACATAGTCCTTTTAGATCTATCTAGCGAAACTAAAAAACAACTCTATTTAAATTAAAAAATATATTGATTAGATAAAACATGTTATTCTATAATATTTGGAGATATTATATTTCAATTGTTTTACATACATACATACATACTTTATTAACAAATGTTAGTAATAGCAAACTCATTACAATGCATCCGCGCTTTTACAGTTGTGATAAAATTATTTTATATCTAAATATTTTTTTATTTCAACGTATATAGACAATTATTTACAGCCAATGCAGCTAAAATTATCTTTAGGTTTTTAATCTGTTATTTATTTATTACTTTTTATAAGCTTACTTAGCTTACTGTCACATAATACGTCAATTACATAAGCATTGTTCACAATGAATATTAGATTACTTAACGTATTATATGTCATGTGTACCGTAACATTTAACTGTTATCTTTGTGTAGTTTAAAAAATATGAAATAATGTTTTCATTTCTTTTGATTTTAATTGTGGCTATTCTAATAAAGCAATTAAAATTTTTATTAAATTGCTAAGTTACGTGATAATTAATAAAAAATATCGTAAGCAAATAAAATTTCAAATACTGTTAATTTTTGCAAAATGCTATTTTGTAAAATATAAACTGAACATTTTCTTTCTCAGACCGAACGGTTTTATTTCTAGTCAAAGATGTTGACAACCCTAAATGTAACTCCTTTACAAGGTGAATGGCCCTTAAAATAACACGAGGAAGATGCTATACATTAGAGTTAATAGACTTCTGAAAATATTGGTGAACAGTCAGTCAGGTGAATGGTTCCTTAAAACAAAAGGAGGAAGATGATTAAAGTTACTAGACGGACAATATTGGTGAACAGTGATTGTTTCATTTTATATGGTCGGTTGTAATGTTTCATTTGACAAACCTCATAATAACGTAGGCCCACTCTCATACTGTAAAAATTAAGGGCTGTCCCTAAGAGAACATTTGACCATGTTACACATATACTAGCGGCCTGCTCCGGCTTCGCACGGGTATAAAATATATATATAAACCTCTTCAATCTCTTCATCTATTAAAAAAACCACATCAAAATCCGCTGTGTAACTTTAAAGATTTAAGCATACGAAGGGACATAGGGACAGAGGAAGCGACTTTGTTTTATACTATGTAGTGATGTTTTAATAGCCTCTGTGTTCTAGTGGTCCAGGTGTTGGACTTAACTTCATATGGTCCTGAGTTCAATTCCAATTTTCGATTAAAAAAATGTTGCTCGGGATTGGATATGTGCCCGGTTGGCGATAGACTTGCCTAGGTGGCACCACATGGTGGTCACGTTGTGGGACTTAGTGTCTTCGGGTAGTCGCGCCCTGATTGTGCCTCTACCTACCTCTTCGGGGATATGGGCATGAAAATACTTACTTAAGAAAAGATGTTACACATCACAGTAATGAAATATAAAATAAAAAACTTACCTTCATAGAATTAAGACTACTCGCTGCATTGGCGACTACGTCACCGAGCGCGGCGGGCGGGAGGGTCTCACAGGGCAACACCAGCAACAGCACGCAC
>NJDD01000509.1:0-42174 GCA_002245505.1 Calephelis nemesis
ATCTTCAATTATCAAGTGGTATTCATTATTGAAAATTCTATTTCTTCCCGTTTCTCAATTAATAATATTCCAAGTAGCTTTATTATTTGTTGAATTTTTAACAATACTTTTAAGATACCTAGATTTCGCAATCTTACAAGTTTGTTTAAAAATTTTGATATATTATTTTACATATTCTTTAAATACAATGCTGTGATTGAAAGTTTTTTCATAATATAACTCATATAACCTTTTTCTACTTTTGTGAATACCCAATGTTGCCCATTCACTAAAAGATCTGTGTTTACTATTTACTGTCTTTTTTTTAGGCGTAAAAGTCTGATGATGAACGGTTTGTATTAATGTAAATAATGATTCATATAAAAGGTTTGGATCATCACGATACGGCAACTTTGGTAATTCTTCTATTAACACTGTCTCAAATATTTTTAAACGATTAGAATTAACAGGAACAAAAGTAATATCCTTTCTTTGAGCTTTTTGTATGCTTCGTGGCAATTCGACTAATAGCCCACAGTGATCTGAATCTATTTCTTTAACAATTGATTTATTAACAGGTGTCATGTTTGTAAATATGTTGTCAATGCAAGTGGCACTTGTAGCTGTAATCCTAGTGGGCTCAAAGAAAATGCTGTGCAAATTGTGTGATCTAAAGAGATTTAAAAACTTAAGTGACTGCGACGATGATTCTAATATGTTTATATTTAAGTCACCACAGATAATAACATTAGTCATTGAATTAGACACTTTAAATAGGACCTCTTCCATTCTAAATTCAAATTCATCATAGGGTGTACAAGGGGGCTTATATACACGTACCACAATAAATTGCTCAAACTCAATGCAAGCAATCTCAATAACACGTTCACGTATATGAAGAAGTGACTCCGCAAATTCTTATTGGATGACCTTGGTAAGGGTACTTCCTACGGCTTTACCTAAGACTAACGTTACGTTTAAGCCTGATTTTATAAAATTGGGTATAAACTTTTTTTTTAAAAACTTGAGTAATGGCAGATGCTCACGTCCATGCAAAATTAAAATTAAAAAACTTGTTGAAAATATCTCGAAACGCATTTACATTCGAAACATCATCCACATGTTTACCTGAAACAAGACAAACGAAAAATTAAATCACATAATACATACATATATACATTCTGCTGTTAAACAAGAGTATTGGAGGTGGTAATCAATTGAATTGTACGTTTTTTTTTGTACGATTGTCACTTGATTATTCGACCAATAACTAACTTAGATGGTTTTTTAAATGTAAGGTACGTCAGGATGACTCGAAGACGAAAATATCTAGGTGACAACTGACTAGGTGGTAGAGTTTCGCAGCGACTCACCCGGATTGGTACCACCGCCTTACCTATTCCTGCCGCCATAACGTCAAGACGTGTTCCGGTTCGGAGGGTAAGGTAGCCGGTAAACTTACTTTTGCTCGAGGCCTAACATCACGGTCTCTGGTTGGCAAATATTACCTTTAATGTCTCTAGACGGCGGGAATTTCTTACCATCAGGAAATCCGTCTGCTTGTTTGCCTTCCAATGTCATAAAAAAAGTTTATGAATTGAAATAAAAAAAAAGTGTCTTCACGCCCGTATCCCCGAAGAGGTAGGCAGAGGCACAACCAGGGCGCCCACGACTAGCCGAAGATACTAAGTCCCACAATGTGATAGGTGGCAAGCCTATCGCCAACCGGGCACATTTCCAATCCCGACCAACATTTTTTTATTAGAAAATTGGAAAAATCCAATTATCTTTTTGTTGGCTGACCCGGGATTCGAACCCGGGACCTCATGCAGTCAAGTCCAACACCCGGACCGCTAGACCACAGAGGCGATATGAATTGAAATAAGTATCTATAACTTGAAAAGCTATTGTTTCGAAGATGATCAAATTTATGTGGTGCCATTTTGTAATAATTGCCTTTTGAAAAAAGAATAACCTGTCAAATCAGGACTTAGTAAATTGCTGAGGCCTATATTGGTTGCGAGCGAGGTAGTCGATTTTATTTATGAATCTATAGACCACTACAGACTACTTTGGAGGGTACACTCCTTACAAAGAACTGAAGTTATTTTCAAATAGTTTTGACTATCATATGTACTGACCTCTCTTTCAGAGAGTCTTGTGAAGTCAATTAACAAAGTCAAAACGAAAAAGAGATCGATACACAAGATTAAGTCCCAATATTTGGAAAGTTCTTAGTTGGGTTTTTAACTTCCAATAGTTCTATAGTCTATGGTTTTATACAATTTTGTTGCGCAATTATGTACAATAGTAGGGGAGCCCGCGATGCGAAATGTGTAGTAACTCCAGCGTTATTTGGAAACATTGCACTTTGTCGATTAAATAGTGGAGAGTAAAAAATTTCATGTAAGGTTTTTCTTTTTAGCGGTGCGTTAAGTGTCTAGAATCTAAAATAGCAATTTCAGTCACTTGATCATAGCCGAACTCATCAGATATTAATAATATATATGCCTAATGTGCGTCCGATGACGGAAACATATCAATCAGACAGATTGCTGTAATAGACAATTAACACATATGACTTGGTTTTTGAAAGTTTCTGAACCTCCTACTCCCGTATGTGTTGTTCAAATTATCAGAAAATTCAAACATGGACTTATTGGGATGTAATAAGCGCCTGAGTTAGTCAAAAAATCCACTTTTGGGCTCCCCTACTACAAAGACGTTTCGTTCTTTGTAAAACCACAACAATTGAGATACAAAATTATTACACTTGTGACCTCAAATCTCGCTTACACGATTTAGCTAATGAGTTACGCACGAGTTACACAATTTTTAACATATTCTAAAAAACCAGTTTCAATCGGAAACTATCGTAAAAAGAAATGACATCTTGACATTATGACACGGCCAGTTGCTAAGCCTGTCCCAACTTTTAAATAAAAACTATCTTATTTTTTAAGCAACAAAGTTTGAATTTGTTGCATATCCGGGAGAATCGGGAATCGATACCACAGTTTCAGAATAGGGTTGTCACTTGCGATCTGTACTATCATTACATAATATAAAAATTATGGCCTGTAGTTTAGCGGTCATGTGGCAATCAAAATGTGTTTTTTCAACTTTCTTAAAAAAATAACGTTGACGGGATTAGGGGAAGGTTGCTATGATTGGACCACTTAAATTTATCAAGTAATTTCTCATGAAATATCATCGAAAAATGAAAACCAATTGTAGGGACATGATTCTGTGTATGTAAATTAATGGTATATAAATTATTGGTAGTAAAAGTTGATAGGTTTTGGAAATATACTAACATAACTCTTCAATGAGGAGTTGCTTTCTTTGGACCACCGTTACCTTGAATGGACCACTAAGTTGCCATCATTGGACTTAGAAATATTTGTATTAACGGTCCAATGAAGGTGACTAAGTGAAACACAATATAATAAAAAAATTTTATTCAATAGTTTTTGTAACATCCTACTTCTATTCTACTTCTTCGAAAGCTTTTTTGTTTTTCCCGTTCAATCTTCTTTTTAATGTATCTTTTGGTAAACCATGGATTCGACTCGATTCGTTTATTCCAATAGTTTTTTTCTTAACGATTCATACTAGTTTCGTTCCAACAATAATATTTCTCTTTTCTTTCTCTGCCGACATTCAGAAATTTAGAAATAAAGTCTAATTGTAACAAAAAGTTAGGTAAGTATGAAATACGTTAAATAATAATATACCTACACAATACGAAAATCTTTAGGTGTTTATTGATTTTGATATTGCATTTCCGATATTGCTGCAGTTGACATACATATATTTAATTTTTTTTATGTGTATCAAGTAAATGTAAACGAAATTCACAAAGTCAAAAACATTTCTTAGGATTATACTAAGTGAAAATAGGTAATTCAGTAAGTTTCTTTGATTGGACTGGTCCAATAGTGGCGTCACCATAGTGGTCCATTGATGGAAACTAGGTATATAAACAGAACGAAAGCAGGTATTAAAAATCGTTCAAAATTTGTTACAAAACTTCATAATCTATGTGAGCACAGATAAATATGCTATTTGATATAATAAAATCATCAAATATGAAGAAATACAATACTACTTACATATTTTTTTTGATGGCACGGTTTTTATATTACGGTCACCGCTAACACATATACTCCCGTCACTACTTGCCACGCGTCTCGAGCGCACTTAGATTTAGCGGGGGGACAAGGGTATCAGTACTGTTGCCTATGAACGCATTCAACTTGCTGTGACATGCATAGTTTTTGAAAAAATTAGGTGGTCCAAAGAAAGAGCCGGTCCAATGATCGCAACCTTCCCCTAGATATGTGCGCGAATGGCGATAGACTTGTATCACTTGCGGGACTTAGTGTATTCGGCAAGTCGGGACTCGTGGGTGCTTTGTTGGTAACTCTGCATACACCTTTGGGGATATTTGGAAGATATTTTTTTAATATCATAAAATCAGAGTTTGCCTATTACTACGCCTGCGTGATATTGAAGTTATTTCCTTTGAATCGAAGATAAAATGTCTGTCGCTGTTACTTGATACTTTTTAAAAATACAAAATCTTAATTTTTGTAACCAATTTTTTTTTCAAAAAGTTATGTAAACAAGTTATGAGAATGCTCATAGATCCTATCTTAAATATCTAAACGGAATGCTTATATGGTTTCATTCATTCATCCAAATTGGTTAAGTCTATGGATGGTTCCATAGGACATAGGTTAAACACCCCACACGCATAGGTTTCAACTTTTGAATGAAAAATTGTCTTTACTAAAATTGTTTTTAATGAATTATCTACCAACTTTCCACTGTATGCTCTTCCTTAAGAGTAAAGTGGCTGTGACATACCGACAAATACATTTCGAATCAATTTTTTTTTTAAAAAGAAAAAAGAATTTTTAAAATTGAACTGGAAATGACAAATGATTAAAATCCATAAAAAAATTATAGAAGTCGAAAATACAACCTTTTCCTTTTTTCGAAGTCTTAATAAATACTAAAAAAAAGTGTGTTTAAAACTGAATTTTGGATCTGTTTATCACATAGAAATAGGAATATATAAGGAAGTGCAACAATGTTCTGTAGCAGATTTAGTTGTATAAATACCGTTGGAATCGACATATAACTTAACAACATCTCTTTGTCTCTTTTAACAAATGTTGATATTACGTACGCCGAAAGAGATAACGACCTTTATATCTATGCTAATTTTGGTGTCGATTTAAAGTGACGTCAAGACAGTTCTCATGTTAGCCAAGAATCCATATTTAGTGTTCAATTTTTATAGTGATGTACTATTACAATTGTTGATATTTTATTTTACGATACCAGAAAATAATTTTTTGACAAGATAAGAACGTATAGCATTGCCACTGAAAATATCAATCACAACCTAGCTTAATAAGAATTCTTTCAAGTGCTCACTTATAAGTAAAGAAAGTGGTTTGAATGTAATCTGATCAATTTTTTTTGTAATGATAATGAATCTTGTAATAAATATTAATAGTTAACTTATATAAAGAATAAACATATTTGCACGCCACAATGTAAAACGCGCTCGCGAAAAGTAAACAAATATTCATTCTTTCGTTTAGTTACATTTTCCTATTTTAGGTACAAGCCAATTTAGTAGCACAAAGTAAGTAAGGTGATAGTTGCGATTTTTTTCGGTAGGTAAATAATAATTCTTATCTATTTGCCTAAACTTAACTATCAATCGTCACTAATAGATCACGTATCGATATCGGTACTCTACTTTTTTTGAACAGCCTTATAATGTCAAAATGGCAGCCATATTTAGTAGCCGACGGCAGGCTTTTTTCGTAGGTATTTCATGTCCATATACTTAGAGGTCAATGGTTTATCATATTTTAAATTTCTTCTCATTTTACGTTTTTAAAGTTATTCTATTATTTTGACGTAATTTTTGACATTTATGTCACAATTGCCTACATTTTGATGAATTGCAATTTGTATGTTTATATATACATTTGTTATTTTTTATACTAATTATGTTGAAAATATGACGATGGAAAGAGTACAATTTAGTACCTACGTCATTTTATTGATTTATCAATATTGTTTGATTTTATTGCTTTATCAATGGAAAACTACTAAAATTCTTATATAGCTGTCACAAATTGAACGAATCTTGTTCCAAACTTTTGGAACCCCTTATTTAGCATATCAAAAAGAAATAAATGTCTTTAGTTGAGCGAAGCCTCAGGCGTGAATAATGAAAACATTGCTTCAGGTTCTCACGACTCCCACTAGTATTGTGCAAATAGTTACTTTGAAATACTTGAATATTATTACAATTGTTTCTTAAACGCCATATCAAAGACTGAATAAGAATTTTAAAAAATAAAAAAGGAGTTTTGCAAATGAAAATGTTACATAAAATAATATTTTATTTTATTTTGTGTGAGAGTTCAGTAAACTAGAACACACTAATCCTTGAGCAAGCTCTTTATGTCATGAATAACATATTAAAAACAAAGGTATACTAATAAAAAAGTATTTATATTAACATTAAAAATAAAAAAAATATTAAAGTCAAAAGTAAAACCATCAGAAAGGAAACCATTTCGAAAACGCTAAAGCACAGCTAAAATGGACATTTGAGGTTGAGGGCAAATATATAAATGGATAAAGAATGTTACAAAGTTATACCCAAGACACGGTAAAAAAGAGGAAGATAGTTGAAAAAGTAGAAAAATGACATTAAAAAATAACTGACCTTCGCGGCAACGAATAGCTAACGGCAAAGGAATTTAATTTTTAAAGCGCGGCTGTATGACAAAAGAATTTGCCACTGCAGAATAATTTTAGAGAAAAGACTGCTGGAGTACAGTTATAAAGGCATATTCTTCTTTTTCTTTCCTTAAATTTTGGCCTTCACGTTAGTATTTTGCCATTCGTGAAGTAGAAATTTGCATCAAATATATCAATTTTAATCAATTAAAATTAGCCATCAGTCATAAGTCGTCAGTAAGTCATGTCAGGCTCTTGGGTAAAGCGGCGGCCTCATTACACAAGCTCATGTCTCTTACATGGCGGCAACGAGGAAATACATGATACGTTAATTTCTTCACGATTATTTCATTTGTGCACTTTCACTGAACAAAATTGTACAAAATGCCACCAAAATTGACTAATTTCACTCAATTTCAACACGAAATTTAATAATTATGAAAAAACTTCGACCATCTTTTCTCTCGATGGCGCCAAAACTCCTATAGGTATATTATATTTTATATGTTCACCTTATAAATATACTGCCACAGCACTTTTAGGATTATGTAATAAAATATGTTCAAACTATTTAATTAGCATGTAGCAACCCTAAAGATAACCGTCACAAATGACACACATGTGACACATCATTAATGTTAATGAGATTAATTATGAAATTCTGACACAAACACTAAAGTGTGTTAAATTAATTACATAAGTAATTGATGCTGTTATAAACCCGCTAGGTATTTAAAGACATAAGTGGTACTTACATTAGATCTAAAAAAAAGTCCGCACTAACATAAAAACTTAAGTGAATGGCTCTCTCCAAAATTGTTCGTGAGTTTGCGGGAAGAGATTTCGAAATTTCGTCTGCAGATTTTAGTTGTTATCAAGTCAACGATTGTTATAAACGATACAAATAATAAAAATTAGCAATCAGCGATCGAATTGCGATATATTTCTATGTGTCAAATAAAATGGAATAACTTCGAGAACGAAATCGAATTATTATTCAAACACAGTACAGTTTTTGTCGCCGCTCATAATACTTATTGTTTAATACAATGTAAGGGCATTAAAACTGCAAAAAAAATAACTTTGATTTAAATAATTAGGTATGAAGTCTAAATACACAAAAAATGAGTATTTTCTTTGATTTGCGAGTCCAGACTTATCCGCAATTTATATTAGTTCGGAAGTAGGCTCTTCCAAAAAAAACTTAAATGTGTTAAAAACGACGGAGAACTCGATCAGCATACATCGATCGATCGATCACATAACCTCCTCTTTTTTCAAAGTCGGTTAAAAATCGTGGGCTGGATCTTGGTCAAATTCTAATTTAGAGCAAAATTAAACTTTACCTATTCCTGGCGCCATAGTAACTTTGCCATGTCTTGGTCTGGAGCTGCATTAAAGACCAGAACCGGTAGCCGGTAGACTTGCACAACAGGTCTTCTATCCTCACTTTCATCACCTATAACATCTATGGTATCTATAGGCCACGTATATCTCGTACTATCAGGAGATAACATTACTATGGATATTTTTCTTGAAATCGAGTTTGGTTAAAAACAGGTTTTATAAAACTAAGATGATTTTGTCAATATTTCACCGCTAATGTTTCATCATTTGTATATTAATATATCTATTAATATAAACAACACCATAGTATTAGAAAGCGTACAAGCAGTTTTTTTTATTAAAAAAAACTGGATTAGCCGACAGACGTTGTCCTGTCCTAACTATGAATATTGGATTTATAGGAGAAGCTAACACAAGAAAAAAGAATTAGCAAAATTGATTTATCTATTACTACTAGTGGTCGCCCATTGGTAGAAATGAGACCATAATAAATTTTAATACTTATCTTGTTGATCAAATTTTCCATCTTTATTATTTATATGCCATCTTTATTTCTCAAGACCAACTACTTTGTTTCCAAACTTTTTAGTGCGCCATCTGTGATCTTTTATCGTTATCATCAATATATTTGTTTGTGTGTCAAATGTATGGTAAAGTGGGTAATATTTTATTTATTGATTTAATGTACTTTATAAGCATTATTATTGAAAAATATTAGCGTTCTGTATTTCTCCTACACATGAACAATAAGTGTGCCAACTTTTATGCTCCTTTGTCCGCGCAATTTTCCAAAAAAGGGGTAAGTGGGGATTAGAATTCTTTTAAATACAAGACAAGATAACAATGTTCTTAATATTGACTTCACAGATGGTTAACCCTGGGGACTTGTGACTTGTCCTTAATGCAAGATCCGGTTGCGACCATACTTTAGTAATTTTATGAAATCTAGTCATTCAAAGTAGGCTTCATACTCTTACGTCGTGGCTTTTCAGTTATTAGGTATATTCAGTAATAAAATAGGTTCTAGGGTTTGGAGCTTTTGATAATTTGCATTTCAGACATAGCGACACCTAATCAACAATTTAAATGTATGAATGTAATGTATAGCGCTTGTCCTATCGTATCTTTAACCAACTTTCTGACAATCTAAAATTTCTTCCATTTACAGAATTCCGAAAGAAGTTATTGCCGTTAAAGGTATTTTACTGACGCCTAACCTTCAATAATAGTTGGATGAAGTTGTAAAAACCGCGCTGCTATGTTTCTATCAGCCATTAAAAAAAACCTTCAATACCAAAACGTACATACTAACATACTTAGTTTATACATATCTTTAAGTCCCTTACGTGATGGAGTAGGCAGTAGGTCTGCCTCGGTTTCTACACATGATTTCAGAACCTTGACACCACTCTTCGATAAAACCCCAGCGATTTGACAGTGGAATATCAACTTAGGTATCCCCGGATAACTACATATATCCACATTCGTATTGTATAATCAAAACGTGGCAATATACGTATAATAATCAATAACAGATGAATGATTGACAAAGCAGATATACAGTGCGAATGTAGATGGATGTAGGTACCCGGGAAGACCAAGGCTGACATTCCACGATCAGAACAATAGGATATTATTCGAGGGTGGTGTCAAGAGTCTCCGAAACCTGCGTGTTTGTATGAAAAGGGTAATGAATGTGAAGGAAGCTAGACAGGTTTGTCAGGATCGTGAGGTCTGGCACTCGATATTCTCTGCCTACCTCGTAAGGGACTTGGCGTGACGATATGTATGTATGTGTATGTATAATGAATGTGAAATATTGCTTGACCACAACATTAATATTGTTGCCATATGTTGTAATTTTTTATACCGTAATTTTAACTGTTCGTAGGGTCTGGCTATTATGTAATATATCCAATAAGATTGGGTATTGACAGCCTCCCACAGAGTAGTTTATAAGATGACATGGATGGTCCGGAAGTAAACTTTATAGTTAACTATTAATTTTCGTATTTCATTTACATATCTATGAATAATTTAAAGAAAAATGCACGAAGGAAAATTAATCTATACATACACACATTTACTAGTATTATAAAGAAGACTGTTATGTTTTCCCATCTAAATTGGTAAAACAATTTTGAATAAGTTTATATAAAAAATATTTTAATACCCAGAATCAAGGACTACTTAAAAACACAGGCGAAAGTGCAAAAACAGCAAAGTTAGCTAGACTAAACGCCGGTGTTTCTTCTAAATTCAATAAAACGATTATAATATGATTAGAAGTAATTAGAAATGTTCAATGTCATACGACAAAATTTATCTATTATGTAGCTAAGAATCTACTCGATCGTGTCAGCTTTATATCCACATCAAAATCGGTCCATTCGTTTAAAAAGTGTGACACCCACACGTCAAAGTTTTTCCGTCAAAAAATCAAACACTCCTTTTTTTTCGTCGCGGGAAAACAATAACCTCTGCTATCGGTCCAAATATTTTAAGATTTATATCATGATCATCATCATCATCAGCCGGAGGACGTCAACTGCTGGACATAGGCCCCCCCAAAGAGCGCCACAAGTCACGGTCACCAGTCGCTTGTAACCAGCGACTCCCCGCGACTTTGATCAGATCATCAGTCCACCGGGTGGGAGGTCGTCCAACACTACGTCGTCCGGGGCCGCCACTCGAGAACCTTTCTTCCCCAACGGTTGTCGATTCTGCGAGCAATGTGGCCTGCCCATAGCCATTTCAGCTTGCATACTCTCTGAACTATATCGGTTACTCTCGTTCTTTTGCGGATCACCGAATTACGGATCATATCTCGCAGAGAAACACCGAGCATAGTTCTCTCCATAGCACGCTGAGCGACTCTGAGCATATTTAAGAGGCCCACGTTTAACGGCCAAGTCTCAGTTCCATATGTCATCACTGGTAACACACACTGGTCGAAGACTTTCGACTTTATTACCGCAGTACCTAAAGTCGAAAAGATTTATAAGTAGCAATAAAAAACGCTTTTCCTGAACTTACAAAAAGCCATAAAAGCAGATGAATTTCGTGATGAAACATCACGTCCTTGACCAAAAACCGTTTAGCAAGTAAAGCAGTTAACAACAGCGCGAGGATCTCTGTTGTAAACAAGCTGTTATTGTTTGATTTATACTGAAAATCAGATGTAATTTTTTATTTATATGGTTTAACGCGTAGAAATAACTGATTATTTTTTTGATAAGAGAGTGAACAAGAATTCAACTTTCTTGATAAGAGATTTTTCACATTATTTTATACTTGACTTTATAGGTAATTACTATTTTTTAGATTGAGAGGTGTTTCGTGTGACATTTAGATACTTTTTTTTCTTCTTTTAGATAGTTACCTTTTTCTTATTATGTGTGTAGTAATTGTGTTATTAATACATGTTTCCTTTTTCTCTTTTATATAGTATATAATAGGTCACAACTACATGTCATGGTTACCCTACCCTACCTTCCAGACCGACAATAATGCCAAACACTATCTTTACGACAACAGGAATAGGTAAAGCGGTGGATTTTTACCATGGCAAGTTTTTAATCTGCCACCACTGGGCTAGTTTATAAAGACATTCAGCATTTGCTATACTCTTAACGAGCTGCCAGACAGGAAGGTTGATTATAGGAGACCCGGGCGAATAAAGTTGATCCAGCCTTCCTTCACCTTCAAGTGCTGTCTGATGGCAGGAGAAATCACGAAGTGCAAGTTTAAGCATGCACTTTGAACCAGAAACCTAATTACTTAACGAGTTCCTTATGCACATACCTATATGTATTTCGTAATAATCCACGTGAGAGTGTTACATAATATTTAAATGTTGTTAGATGTTTTGTTGATTATTTATGTAAATTTAAATGTCAATAGATTTAATAGACATGAAGGCATAAAAAACTATATAAGCATTTAAGAAAGTGACCCACTGCTGCCTATGTCTGTATGTATGCAGGATCTGACTGAACAATTTATGTAATTGACTCATATTTCACCGCCTCGTTGGTCAAGTGGTTAGCGTACACGCCTAGCTACATCGACCGACCGCGAAGCTCGAGTTCGATTCCCGACGGGGGCAGCCCAGGTATGATGAACATTTAGATGTCTGCATTTCCGGGTCTGGGTGTTTATTAAATTTATTCTGGTATGTAGGTATTTAAGTATTTCTATGTGGTCGCCTCTGTGGTCTAGCGGTTCAGTTGTTGGATTTGACTGCCTGAGGTCACGGATTCGAATCCCGGGTCGGGCAACAAAAAGAAAATTGGGTTTTAAAATTTTCTAACAAAAAAAACGTTACTCGGGATTGGATGTGCCCGATTGGCGATAGGCTTGCCACCTACCATATTGTGGGACTCAGCGTCTTCGGCTAGTCGTGGGTGCCTGGTTGTGCCTCTGCCTACATTCTTCCGGGATATAGGCGTGAAGATACTTTTTTTATAAACACGATACGGGAAGATAATCTGACTACTCCGCAGTCATTTCTTATTTCGTACAACTTCTTTGTTCCAAATTCGACATTTCTACACGGACGCGACTTTGGAACCTTCAGGAAAAGAGCGTGACCTACTGATCTGTCGAAATTACTTTCCGTAGTGTTCCGTATTTTAATGAGTTTCCGAATGTGCTCTAGGTACCAGCTTTGTGTATTTTATAAACAGTAATTTGGTTCACTCATTCAGTTTATTTGGAAAAAACTTTTAACATTTCGTAGTTTCTACACGTTGTTTGGAGTTAACACTTGTACTTATCCACTGTATACTTTATTTAACACTTTCTGCTACTTTCTAGCCAACCGGTTTCACTGTCTACAGCATCATCAGGGCTTTGAAACTAAAGATAAAAAATAATTTTTTGATTTAACGTTCAATACCCATTAGGTTAGATGTTACTCTATACACGTGTACGTCTAACAACGTGTATATACAATGGAATTCCACCAAGTGCCGACGATAGCAAGTATAGATTCTATTTTGTAGTTTCCTTGCAGCCGAACGGTATGAGAATTTCTCCTATGGAAAATCGTATGTCCTTCTCCTAGTTATAAGCTACCTCCTGTTATTTTTTTGCCAAATCAGTTAACCGCTCTTGAGTTATAAATAGTGCACTTAACGTTACTTCCTTTTATACATGACTAGCCGACCCGGAACTTCGTATCGCTTAACATTAACAGATACTAGCAGTTTGTATAGAAAACATTAAAGTAGGTATCGTATTTCCTATTTTATTTGAAATTTTATCGATTTTTCTTTTTGTAAGAAAGTTCTTCTTGACAAAAACTAACAAAACTAAAAAATAATTAGCAAAATTGGTCCATACGTTCAGGCGCAATGCGATGACCACGCTAAATGGGGATTCATTTAAACGTTGACTTACACCCATTATACAAATCTTAATATAAATATTTCTTGTGTTCGTGTGTTTGTCACTGAACTCCTTCCACCTACCTACTGGTGCGATTTTGATGAAATTTTTTGTGTGTGTCTATAGGGATTCGAGAATGGTTTAGATTCACAATTTGATCCACTGGAAAATGTTTTTTTTTTAATTATCTTTTTATTTATAAGTAGTCGTTGATTTTGGAATGTTTCACATTGGGTCCCGCAGACTCCGCTACTATCGAAGCATTAATGTCAAGCGATACGAAGTTTGCTGGGTCAGCTAACATGTATATAAACTTCGAACGCCTCGTTGGTCAAGAGGTTAGCGTATATGCCCAACTCAATTTAAATGTCAATAGATTTAATAGACATGAAGACATAAAAAACGATACAAGCATTTAAGAAAGTGACCCAATGCTGCCTATGTCTGTATGTATGCAGGATCTGACTGAACAGTTTATGTAATTGACTCATATTTGACCGTCTCGTTGGTCAAGTGGTTGGTTACATCTACCGACCGCGAAACTCGAGTTCCATTCCCGACGGGGACTGTAATGAAATAAGAGTTATGAACATCTGTCACGTCTGTTGACTGTTTATTACATTTACACTGGTATCTATTTAAGAATTTCTATGTATTCATATCGTTCAATAACACCCATAACACAAACATATAATTTACTTTATGGTTTGATCAATTTGTCCAGGAATATTTCATGTTAACTGCCTACTTTGGATACAAATTGTCGACAGATATGCATTATATTCTTTAGGAACAAACTAGAAACTTTTTACAGAGTTGTCCCAGTCACAAATAATTTCAGATTAAATTCGGTGAAACTTTTAGAAATATCGAAAAGTAACATGGCACCAGCATGTCTGCAAAACTCTTCGCGTTCAGAGAACATTTATGAAGGGCAGATATATTTTTCTAATTCAAATACCTTTAATAAAAACCAGATTTAAAAATCACCTTTGTGGTCTAGCGGTTCAGTTGTTGGACTTGACTGTATCCTTGTACAGAAATTCTTAAATACACAAAGTTAAATATATATGTATATAAATATAAATATGCTGCTATTAGTAGTTTTTCCCGTATTGGTCAGGGTCCTCTGAATAGACTAGAGTCTAGCTTGTAACATTAAAGAACGCAGGGCTTACTGCATGCCAAAAGTATATGTAAAGATTCAGATGATTTGTATAAGACGTACGGGAGTAGGAGGTTCAGAAACTTTAAAAACCAAGTCATATATTATATTAATTGTCCAAGCTGTCTGATGGACATATTTCTGTCATCGGAGTCACATTAGGTATATATATTATTAATTAATAACAGATGAGCTCGGCTATGGTCAAGTGACTGAAATTGTTATTTTAGACACTTAACGCACTGCTAAAAAGAAAAACCCCACATGACCTTTTTTACTCTCCACTAGTTAATCGACAAAGCCCAATGTGTCCTAACGACGCTGGATTTACTACAAATTTAGCATCGCGGTCTCCCCAACTATTATAAAACAGACTCATTTTACCGTGCATCTGTTACAAGTGTAAACGTGACCCAGATGTGCGAAACAGTATTTGCAAACTTAAATGCAATTAAGTTCTCGTATAGTAAATTGTAGACTGTGATCCGACGAGCTTTATTAACATTACCCCGAAAGTTAACAGGGTTTTAGACGATATATGACTAGATTTCATTGTTATCAACATGTTCCAAGAACGGCTGAAAATCTCTTGGTTAAAGTTTGAAGGAAAATAGTGCAATAGAGGTTGTTACAAATCGATTTGCTCTCTTTTTGCTTACTTACTCGGTGAAGTAATAAATGGAATAGAACGGTTCTTTTCACGAAAGGTGGTTCAATATAAATATCATTAAGATCCGACTAATTACGGCTGATTTCACTGATCTTTTTTTTCTTTAGTTTTTGGCGGTGGCGTCAGCATTTGCCATTACTCAACTTGAAATTTGCCACAAATTACGCGAAATAACAAAATGGGGTATAAATTATTCAAAATTAGTCATAAGTCATCAAAGAAAGTCATGTCAGGGTGTTGAGTAAAGCGGTAGCCTCATTATTTAAGCTCACATAGTGAGATTAGGCGACAACGAGGAAATACAAGATACACTAATGTCTTCGTGATTATTTCATTCGGTATACCAAATTGTACAAAATGCTACATAAATTGACCAATTTCACTCAATATAAACAAACAAAAGCAACATTTTCACGCCCATATCCCCGAAGGCGTAAGCAGAGGCACAACCAGGGCACCCACGACTAGCCGAAGACACTAAATCCCAAAATATGATAGGTGGCAAGCCTATCGCCAACCGGGTATATATCCTATTAAAATGATCCGATGGAAATTCAAAATCATCTTAGTGGCAAGCCTATCGCCAAACCGGGCACACATCCAATCCCGAGCAACATCTTTTAATTAGAAAATTGGAAAACACATATTTTCTTTTTGTTACCCGACCCGGGAATCGAACCCTAGACCTCATGAAGTTAAGTCCAACACCGTTACCGCTAGACCACAGAGGATATATCATCATAAGTGTTTTTATGTCTGTAATTTCTCAGATACAAAAATAATGCCCTATTAAAAATCACGGGACAATTTCAAAAGCACATTAGAAATAAAAAAAACACAAATTAAATCGGACTAAGTGTTAATGAATTATTGCTAAAAATTCACATTTTGAATTGGGCTATAAATTCAGATTTTGACTTTTACCCCGCTCCTACGGCTACCTTTAGTGAACGGGTTAAAAATGACCTTTTAATCTTCCTCAGAACATTAACTACCTACTATATTTTGTCACGATTGGTTCTGTAGATACGGCGTGAATGGGCTTGACTGCAGAGGTCTCCGGTTCGATCCCCGAGTCAGGCAACAAAAAGAAAATGTGTTTCTTATTTTTCTAATAACAAAACAAGGTTGCCTGGGAATTGATATGTGTCAGGTTGGCGACAGGTTAGCCACTTATTACATTATGGAATTCAAGCATCTTCGGCTAGTAGTGGGTGCCCTGTTTGTACCTCTTCCGCCCTCTTCAGGGTTATGGGCGTGAAGATACTTTTTTCATTTCAAATAAAAAAAGAGTGCGTGAGAAGTGAAGATTGAGAGATTTTAACAATCAGTAGAAACAATAAAATTGCATAATAGTGCAATTTCATTGTTTTCAACTGATTGAAGAATTTCAAAGCATTATGAGATTTCAACCTATGAAATTGAATATTTTCCTTGTTGGTGATAGCATTTTACAACCTGAGCCGACATACGTTGTCCTGTCCTAGCTATGAATATTGTTTTTTTATATAAGAACCTTCTACTGACAGTAACTAAAAGTATCTTCAGGCCCTTATCCCTGAAGAAGTAGGCAGAGGCACAACCAGGCCACCCACGATTAGCCGAAGATATTAACTCTCACAATGTGATAGGTTGCAAGCCTATCGCCAACCAGGCACATATCCTATCCCAAAAAAAACAATTAGCAAAAATCGTCTATCTGTTCACGCGTGACGAAATGACCGATGGAAATAGGAACTCATCTTGTTTTAATAAAATAAAATTGACCAACTGTTTTGATTTTTTTTATGTTATAGGAAGGCAAACAAGCGGACGGATTTCCTGTTGGTAAGAAATTCACGTCGCCTAGAAACACCAAAGGTGGTAATGGTGCGTTGCCAACCTGAGGTCGGGATGTTAGGCCTCGAGCAAAAGTAAGTTTACCGGCTACCTTACCCTCCGAACCGGAACACGTCATGACGTTATGGCGGCAGGAATAGGTAAGGCGCTGGTACCAATCCGGGCGAGTCGCTGCCAAACTCTACCACCTAGTCGGATGTCACGGTGTTAGTGATGGTAAGCCTTTGCTCACCTTTAACGAGCTGCCTGGCAAGGAAGGCAGATGGTCTATTCTACAAAGGAGCCCAGACCAACACGGGGATACCTTACCTACAATTACTCGGTTTCACATAATATAATATGTTGTTATGGTTTTAAATCTCTGCTACTTACATGTTTTATGGCATTACTAGCAGCCCGCCCCGGCTTCGCACGATTATAAAATATACATATAAACCTTCCACATCAATCACTTTATCTATTTAAAAAAACTGCATCAAAATCCGAAGAGTAGTTTTAAAGATTTAATACAAAGGGAAATAGGGACAGAGGAAACGACTTTGTTTTATACTATGTAGTGAAGACAAACAAACAGACGGATCTCCCGATGGTAACAGACACATAGCCTCTACAGAAAAGGTGACAATAGTGCTTTGCCAAACTAAATCTTACCACCTCTGTGGTCTAGTGGTCAGATGTTGCCGTTGACTACATGAGAGTCCGGGTTCGACTCCAGGTGGGGCAGCTACAAGTAAGTAGTACATTCGTCTAGGCCTGGATGATCAAGTTGTACATTTGCTTAGCTCTTCATTGGTAGGGGCGTACTTTTATTTTTATGATATTGGAAGGCAAACAAGCAGACGGATTTCCTGATGGTAAGAAATTCACGCCGAATAGAGACACCAAAGGTGGTAATGGTGCGTTGCCAACCTTAGGCCGGGATGTTAGGCCTCGAGCAAAAGTAAGTTTACCGGCTACCTTACCCTCCGAACATGAACACGTCATGACGTTATGGCGGCAGCAATAGGTAAGGCGGTGGTACCAATCCGGGCGAGTCGCTGCTAAACTCTACCACCTAGTAAAACCAACTACAAAAACCAACTTAGTAATTCCTACATCTTTAGCAAAGCGTTGCTTGTTTAGTATCATTATGAAACTCTAGTAACACCTTATCAAGATGGCAGGCTTTCAGAACTTCAATAAGCTGCTCCAAGGAAGTTTCTTGGCTTGAAGGAGGCAAACTAAGCGAACACAAGAAACTACCGTCTACCTCGGTAAGTTAGTTCAAAATCTTAGCTTATGTAACTGCATTAAAATTTACATTTATGTAACATTTTTGAGTTAATATTTCTGTCAAATGTATGCAGGATGTAATCTTCAAATTTTTTTATGATATCGAAAGGCAAACAAGCAGATGGATTTCCTACTAAATTCACGCTGCCTAGAGACACCAAAGGTGGTAATGGTGCGTTGCCAACCCGAGGCCGGGATGTTAGGCCTCGAGCAAAAGTTAGTTTACCGGCTACCTTACCCTCCAAACCGGAATACGTCACCAGCAAGCACTAACGTTAATGCAACCGGAATAGGTACCTATAAAGGCGGTGGTACCAATCCGGGTAGATCGTAGTCAGATGTCACGGTGTTAGTGACGGTAAGCCTATGTTCGCCTTTACGAGCTGCCTGGCAGGAAGGCATATGTTCTATTCTGCAAAGGAGCCCGGACCAACACGGGTCAAAAGGTTTTTGCACTTTTAACGTGTTTAAACTTTCAATTATTTCATTGGATTAAAAAGGCACGAAGCAGACGAACGCGGTCGCCATCTTTAGACACCAAAGACAGTAATGTTTTAACAATCAGAGACATGAATGTTGAGCCTCTTGAGTGAGAAAACTTACCAGATATCCTACCTTCGGGCCTGAAACACGACAATGGCGAGCACTGACACGAATGGAACACTCTTAATTCATTAAAACTTATCAGTTATCCTACCTTCGGGCCTGAAACACGACAATGGCGAGCACTGACACGAATGGAACACTCTTATTTTATTAAAACTTATCAGATATCCAACCTTTGGACCTGAAACACGACAATGGCGAGCACTGACACGAATAGAACACTCTTATTTTATTTAAACTTATCAGATATCCAACCTTTGGACCTGAAACACGACAATGGCGAGCACTGACACGAATGGAACACTCTTGTTTCATTAAAACTTATCAACTAATTAAACTAATTAGTATGTATTGTCTGTCTGTTCTATAAATAACGTATTTCGAAACACAATTTGTAAGACGCTAATGAACTGAATACTTTCACTTTTATGATACACATAACAGAATGTTATTGAAACATTCAAATTAAAAGTATCTACACATATACCCTCGATGGTAGGCAGAGGTGCACGTGAGGGAGTGCCCGGGTTCGACTCGATGGCGGGCAACAAAATGGAACGTGATTTTTCAATTTTGAAATAAAAACAACGTTGTCTGGTATTCGATATGTTGGCGATAGGTTTGTCACCAAACACATTGTGGGACTTAGTGTCTTCGGCAAGTCGTGGGTGCCCTGGTTGTGCCTCTGGCTACCTCTTCAGGGATATGCGCGCGAAGATACTTTTTACTTTAGGCACTTCCTACTACTATTTAGATATACTTATTAATATTTTATTAAGTATATTTGAAAAACCACTAATCGGATCATGATTACTCGGAGTAATGATCTATCTTTCTACAAAAAAGAAAAGATAGGTCTTTTCTTATAAATATGAATAATTAAAGCATACTAGTGGTCGCCTAATAAATTTTAAATACTTTTTGATAAGGCGTTCGTATATCTTCATTTTTGTTTCCAACTTTACAAATATGGTTTGTGCGCCATCTGTGATCTTTTGTCGTTATCATCAATATATTTGTTTGTGTGTGTCAAATGCGTGGTAGTGTGTGTAATGTTTAATTTTTTGATTTAATGCACTTTATAAGCATTATTATTGAAAAATATTATAATTCTGCCCTTTCCTACATAATAATTCTGCAAATATAAATCTTTGTATTACAGAAAAGAGCTATTAGAGCAATTTATAATCTTAAAGTAAGGGATTCCCTCCGAGAAAAATTCAAAGAAATAAATATTTTAACCTTCAGTTCTCAATACATTTATGATAACTCAATGTATGTTAAAAAAATCTATGAATATTTACAAAAAAATGTAATGATCACGATTTTAATACGAGGAATAAACATATTTTTAAATGAAGAAACACTTGTACTGTTTTACGTATCACTTATAACAGTATATAGGGCTAGAGTTCTAGCCCTGATGATGCTGTAAAAAGCGAAACCGGTAGGCTATTTAAAAAATAATAAAGCATAAGTGATACGTAAAACAGTACAAGTGTTTCTTCATTTAAAAATACGAATATTCGGAAGTTTTACCAAGCGCCGACGATGGAAAATATCAAATATACGAGGAATAAAAATAATTTAGTATCTTCACGCCCATATCCCCGAATATATATATATAGGCATAGGCAGAGTCACAACCAGGGCACCTACGACTAGCTGAAAACACTAACTGGCTGTCACTCAAACAATGTGGCAAGCCTATCGCCAACCGGACTCATATCCAATCCCGAGCAGCATTGTTTTTATCAGAAAATAAAAAAAACACATTTCCTATTCGTGACATAAAGAAACAACGACTGGTTTGGCACAAAGAGCTAGGAGTACCGAGTATGCTCTCTTGCGAAGGTGTTCCCTGAACAGAAGAGGGTGCATATACACTCTTATCGTTAAAACATAACACCTTTACTATTAATCAGGTAGACCGAGGTTCATCGTACCAAGGTAAATTGTGACCTCTAATGAGGTTCATTCACAGTTTTTAATACAATCGACAGAGATTTCTCACAAGTTTACGAACTGAGTCGTCTGATACAAATGTCAATATATTATTGTTATCTCGGCTTGGGCTCCCCTACTATTATGTTTTAAGATAGCAAAGCGCGGTGCTGTTGATGTTAAGACAACCATTGTCTACAGCCAAAGTCATTGGTGCGTGACTACTCTAATCTTAATACGGAATACGACAATGGCGAGCACTGAATCTATGGCGGTGATATAGTTTTAGCGATGGTGCCCATACAAATGAGGGTCGTGATGGGGTCATCATATCCATCATATAGAGGCAAGATCTTCATAAAAACAATATAGACCGTGTGAAGCTGGTTTAACAATCGGCTAGTTCTCACGCTGCGTAAACTTATTGCTTTACACAAGTGATTACAATCGCCAACGTATATGGAAACCATATGGTTTGCGTGGGATACTTGGGCAATCTGATCATTATGTGGGATATCTTCAAAAAAACTCTTTAGAATTGAAGTTCTTGCGACACATTAAAACACAAACATAATATATTCACGCCAAGTCCAGGCGTTATCAGAGAGTTTAGAGAGCCACATGTCAGGGTCACAGGTGCCCTGGTTGCACGTCTGCCTACTTGTCCGGGGATACGGGCATGAAGATTATACCACTTATATTGGATAGTTAGTATTTTGGCAATATCGAGAGAAAAATTAAAAGCATTTTTACCATATTCGCTTCTGTGGTCTAGCGGTCCGGGTGTTGGACTTGACTGCATGAGGTCCCGGGTCCGAATCCCGGTTCGGTCAACAAAAAGAAAATTGGATTTTTCAAATTTTCTAATAATAAAAAATGTTGGTCGGGATTGGAAATGTGCCCGGTTGGCGACAGGCTTGCCACCTATCACATTGTGGGACTTAGTATCTTCGGCTAGTCGTGGGTTCCCTGGTTGTGCCTCTGCCTACCCCTTCGGGGATATGGGCGTGAAGATACTTTTTTTTAATTTTAATTTTGTTTACGTAATGAGTAAACTTAGTCAATTCAATAGCAATTTGTTTCAATATGACTCGGTAAATTTAGGACATGTGCCACCATATTACCTTAGATGTTGACTAGGCTTCTGTAACGACATAGAATCTAAAGATATAAAAAATTAAACGACAAACAAAAAAATATTTATTATTAAAGAAGAGGAATCACGACCAAAGGGACAAATTAATTAAAAAGACTTAAGCGACTTGGAAGCAGCACCTACGACACCACAAATTAAGAAGACTTTGAAACTCATCGCTAAGTATTCGATATCGATAAAAGTTCATGGTAGCCCCTTCCGAAATTTCTAGAACGATGTTGAGCAAGTCCCCATTAACGTCAGCTGACAATCCAAACTTCGAAAATTCCAAGTCGATAATATGTGAAACTGAGCCCTTACAACATTTGCTCCCATATTAAAGTATAATTACTTAGATTAATACGGGTGCAGGGCTCAAAGATCAACCCGTACCCTTAACTTTTAGAAGTTTATATATGACAGTTTATATAATATGTCAGTTTTCCCCGTGTTGGTCCGGGCTCCTTTGCAGAATAGACCATCTGCCTCCCTGCTAAAAGGCGAGCATAGGCTTACCGTCACTAACACCATGACAGCCTATTAGGTGGAAGAGTTTCGCAGCAACTCGCCCGGATTGGTACTACCGCCTTACATATTCCTGCCACCATAACGTCCAATGTTTGCCGTTGACGTGTTCCGGTTCGGAGGCGGCGTGAATTTCTTACCATCAGGAAATCCGCCTACTTGTTTGCCTTCCTTTATCATTAAAAAAATGAGGCTAATATTGTGCATTAAAAACACAAGTTATAACAGATTGGAGAAAAGTCGAGTCGACAAGTTCAAAGACGTCAAAAAGATATAAACCTCCCAAAAATATGTAAGATAGTTTGGATTCAGAATGACGTCTAACAATGTTCTACGGATTAGTTAACACAAAAAATACATACGGATTAATTAACACAAAAAATGCAGTTGAGTTATCGTTAGTAATTAAAAATCTAATAATGTTTAAGATTTATTTATTTATACACTGAAAGAGGAGATAATTTCCAAGTCTTATTACAAACAAAACCGTATAATAGTATAGTTTTTTATCACATCATATTTAAAAGTTTTGTACAATTTACAAAAAAATCTATATACTTAAATTACTACTTTATACTATACAAGCTGACCCAGCAACCTTCGTATCGCTTGACATTAATGCTTCGATAGTAGCGCAGTCTGTCGGATTCAATGTGAAACATTCCAAAATCAACAACCACTTATTATTAAAAAAATAATTAAAAAACCTGTTTCGAGGAGACCAAATTATGAATAAACCTTTATGCAAGAGTAAAACAATACATTATGTCTAAGCTTTCTTATAGAAAAGAGTAGATACTCTTGTTAGTATTTTATTTTAAAATGGGTGTATATTTTAGCAAACAAAGTTATGCATTTGCACAAAAAAAAGATTTACCTTCATAAAAGTGGTCGCAACTAAGAAGTTTCAATATTTAAAAAAAAATGTTTATGGACAAATTGAATCTGACCCCAAAGTAAGCAAATTAAATGCTTGTGTTGTGGGTGTTTGTCAACGATACTAATACATAGAAATACTTAAATATATAGCAGAATAAATTTAATAAATACACCCAGAAAGCAAAACCACTACCACACAAGTTGTCACATAAATCAACTATTCCTTTATGTACCTAGTTTATTACAAGTTTATTTTATACTGGCTTCCACCCGTGCTTTCGTCAGCATGGACTATTTACTTCATTAATGCTGGTCTTGTTACTCTTAGCCTTGATGATATGTAGCCTAAAGCCTTTCTCGATAAATGGGTCATCTAACACTAAAGGATTATTTAAATAGGAAGAGTCGTTCCTGAGATTAGCGCGTTCAAGACAACAATAAACTCTTCAGCTTTATATATTAGAATAGAAGTATAAATTAAAAGCGGTTTGTAAGTCTTTTAAGTAAGTACAAGCAGAATAATCGATTAGAGTGACCATAGATGTCACTGGTGCATCATTGTTCTGACTTCTGACTTCAGCAAAGCAAGACAATGACATACACTGACGCTATGTACTACATTGTTCATTTCATCAAACCATATTGTATTTAGTTTAAATGTTTTTTGTTCTTGAACAGATTAACAATATTTTTTAAGCTATTGCATAGCTTCTATCGTGGGCCTTGAGCGTGGAGACTGAATCCAGAAATTACGTAACGAAAATAACCTAATTATTACTGCCTATATACCACACCGACCGGCACAGCGGTGATACTTTTAGTTTTGCCAACTATCTATGAATAGCAGAACTCTTAAGGACTTTTGATAACGCTTATCTCTTTAATTCAGCAACTCGCCTCTAGGTGGCATTGGTTGTATCGGCGTTACTGCGCATGCGTAATCCCCCTCTTCGCCCCGCAATCTGGTGATTCATGCCTGCTTATGCAATAGCTTCCGCAGCAGTCTCCGAGTGCCACACGACTTTTTATTATTTTATGGCTACAGATGACACTAATTCTGTCAAAAAGAATTTCTTTTTTTCAAAAAATAAACACTGACATATCAGTACGAACACAATGTCGTTTTTGCACTTTATTAAACTGTCGTCGTCGACGGTGTCGGGCGTCGTGGTGCCCTGGTTGTACCTTTGTCTAACTCTTTGGGGATATGAGCGTGAAGATACTTTTTTATGGCCACAAGTGGCACCAATCCTGTCGATCTTCACGGCACCAAAAAACTACAAGTTCTCAGTCAAAAAAATTTGTCTACCAATAACTTCATCGATGAGCTTCAAAAAAAAACAAACAATAGCATATCGGTACGAACACAATACTATCGTTTTTGCACCTATAAACCGAAACGTATCGTTTACGGTCTTACTTATTTGGTATTGCGACATTTGGGGCACAATGATCGTATTTAGGGTTGCCAACCATACTTTACAATAACGTATCCTACTTTTTTGTTGGTAATTATACTTTATACTTTTACATACAAATAAAGTATGCAAAAATACTTTATTTTCAACCTTTACCATGATGCGTAAAACAGAATACGCATTATGGGTACTTAACGATTTATAATTACAAAAAAAATTTTAGATGTCAGTTGTGGATGTGACAGTGGCAGGACAGGTGACATTCTGATGAAATGGTACAAAATGGTCAGTTAGTTTTGTTTAAATTAATTGAAGAATATACAAGGTAAGTAAATAAGACTTAAATAGATCCAAAAAAAACCACTAATGATAACAAATAAAGGGTCAGTAGGTAAGTACTGACCCATTCTTGCCAAAAAAATTATATTATCCGAGGGTGGTGTCAAGAGTCTCCGAAACCGGCGTGTTTGTATGAAAAGGGTAATGAATGTGAAGGTTGCTTCCTTCACATTCATTTCCCTGATAGGTTTGTCAGGATCGTGAGGTCTGGCACTCGATACTCTCTGCCTACCCCGTAAGGGACTTGGCGTGAAGATATGTATGTATGTACAAAAAAATGTTAGTATGTGCTAAAGGCACACGTAATACATTTTTAAAGCAATTAAAAAATAATATTTTAAATTGTTTTTTTTTTCTTTCAAACACTTCATTTCTTACTTATCCAAACCAGTTTATACTTATTTTTGTCAAAAAAAGTTGGCAACCCTAATCGTATTACTTATGACATACCGTCGATAGTTGGTTGACAAATTAAAATAAACATCGGGTAGCTTACAATTGAGAGCCCTAATTCGAAAGCAATTAAGTCTAAATTGGCATGTGCATGTTGTTACGTATGTTCAGTGCCTAATTAGTGAGTATTGATATGACAGACGGACAGACGTGATCGGAATGTGTTATATCGACTTGTTTCTTAGGAACCGATAGGAACTTATATTAGGTTAGATAAATAAAAACAGTGAAATCTGTATATATGTAAAAAATATTTCCCGTTGTATATTTGATATTTTCTATCGTCGGCGCTTGGTAAAACTTCCAAATATTCATATTTTAAACAAAGAAACACTTGTACTGTTTTATGTATCACTTATAATTTAAAAAAAAAGTATCTTCACGCCCATGTCCCCGAAGAGGTAGGCAGAGGCACAACCAGGGCACCCACGACTAGCCGAAGACACTAAGTCCCACAATGTAATAGGTGGCAAGCCTATCGCCAACCGGGCACATTTCCAATCCCGACCAACATTTTTTTATTAGAAAAAAATTCAATTTTCTTTTTGTTGGCCGACCCGGGATTCGAACCCGGGACCTCATGCAGTCAAGTCCAACACCCGGACCGGTAGACCACAGAGGCAATACTTATAATTTATTATTTTGTAAATAAACTTCTAAACAATATTTTTGATTTGTAAATAGGTATATACAAATAAATTTTTACACATTTACAAATCGTTATATATACACATCAAAATCTTGTTTAGAAGTTTAAGTTTTAACCCTGATAATGTTGTAGACTATTTACAAAATAATAAATTATAAGTGGTACGTAAAATAGTACAAGTGCTACTTCGTTTATGAATAAAAATGTGTGCGTGTACTAGCGTACACTCGTAAGAAGTGAATAAGTGAAACTTCTTTATGACGTTATTTTTCAAAAAATAATTTACTATATGCAACTTTACAGAAATTGGTTAAATAAAGTTTATTGCCAATCCCTACTCCGCTGGAGAAAGTATACTTCGAATCACGCGTGGTAGGGATAAAAACAAAGATGGCTCGTAACGGGAAAATGTGACGCGTAACGAAAAAATGTTACACTAAATTGTTTTCCAACCCCGATAAAGAAGTTTCACTTCAATAAATTTCCCTTGGTCTCATCATAATTTGAGAACTCGGAAGTAGTCATAGTGGTAGTTATGTTAAGAATAAGAATATATTATTTTACATAGACCATACAAAGATTCTATTGCCCGGTTATGATCAACGAAACGTAATACATAAGTTTAACCACTTAAAGTTATGGACTTGAAGTCAAATCCAAATGTCGCTAAAACTAGCCAACAAAAAAGATAATCAGAATAACAATTTCGCTGCTACTGCAATGAATTAGTTATAGTTGAAAATCATTTTTACTTTAATGGTTTACCCGTGTTGGTCCGGGCTCCTTTCCAGAATAGACCATCTGCCTTCCTGTGCCAGGCAGCTCGTAAAAGGCGAGCATAGGCTTATCGTCGCTAAAACCGTGTCATCTGACTAGGTGGTAGAGTTTCGCAGCGACTCACTCGGATTCGTACCACCGCCTTACCTTTTCTTGCCGCCATAACGTCATGACGTGTTCCGGTTTTTAGGGTAAGGTAGCCGGTAAACTTTTTTTGCTCGAGGCCAAACATCCCTTCCTGCCAGGCAGGTGGCCTGCCTGGCAGGAAGGCAGATGGTCTATTCTGCAACGGAGCCCGGACCAACACGGGGAGTGTCCAAATAACTTGATATCCGTAGAATGTAGATAACATTTCAACGTGTATCCTACATTACATATGTTCACGCAAAGTTCACCCTAGGCAGAGAGTTCCCAGTGCCAAGTGAGCAAAGTTCGCGGGTCGGCTAGTTATAACTATGCAGTAAGCTGACATCCTATAAAATTTATGTGGAATAGTGTTACTGCATACCTACCATAAGTTTACGACTTGTCAAGTTTACTAAACTCGTCTAAGTATGTCTACATAATTATTTCCATGAAAATTTGGACAGTGTTACTTTTTTTTATGTTATAGGAAGGCAAACAAGCAGGCGGATTTCCTGATGGTAAGAAATTCACGCCGCCTAGAGACACCAAAGATGTTAATGATGCGTTGCCAACCTGAGGTCAGGATGTTAGGCCTCGAGCAAAAGTAAGTTTACCGGCTACCTTACCCTCCGGACCGGAACACGTTATGACGTTATGGCGGCAGGAATAGGTAAAGCTGTGGTACCAATCCGGGTGAGTCGCTGCGAAACTCTACCACCTAGTCAGAAAACACGGTGTTAGCGACGATAAGCCTATGTTCGCCTTTTACGAGCTGCCTGGCAAGAAAGGCAGATGGTCTATTCTGCAAAGGAGCCCGGACCAACACGGGGAAATTACTACTATTGGACCTACTGGGCTACTATTGGAAACTAAGACCACTAAACTTTAAAACCAAAAACGCTATAGATTTCGATACATAAATTACTGAACGTAATCTATACCACCTCATGGTAAAGGCTCTGTTTTATTAAATTATGGTGCCTAATGAATATTGGCGTGATATCTTCTCTCATGCAATTTCGACATAATCGAAGTATACAACAGAATATCTATATATATAAAAGAAAGTGGTGTTAGTTACACTATTTATAACTCAAGAACGGCTGAACCGATTAGGCTGCAAATTGGTGGGGAGGTAGCTTAGAACCGGGATAAGGACATAGGATACCTTTCATTCTGTTCAATTGTGAGGAAACTGGGAAAAACAACATTTTAATTTTTCCCATACAAACTGAAGGGGCGAAACGAAGTTCGCGGGAACAGCTAGTTAATAATAATCAAGTAGGTATGTAAGCCGTAACTTACTAGCTTCTAGCACATTATAAAATATTTCGAAGTAATCAAATGTGTAGCTTATAACTTATAAATACTAACCCTAACGTTATAAAATGGGCTAAATTATATTTAAAAGCATTAACTGTCTTATTAATAAGCGCGGCGTAAATTACTCCAAGGTTTAACCATGGATTGTAGTCCTTATTACAATGTGATACAGGCTATAATATCAACTTAATTTTAGACCGACCTTAGTCCATGTTTATTAATAAGACGGTAAGTGTGTGACTAAGAAGTATAGTCTGTTCACTAGGGAACAGCTAGTATAGTATAAATAATATGTGGCTGTTACTGTCGGTACCGGTGGTTAACGTTAATTAAGTTAATTAGATTAAAATTGTAACATCGCCCTAATGAGATTTTTTTTATGTTATAGGAAGGCAAACAAGCAGACAGCTTTCCTGGTGGTAAGAAATTCATGCCACCTAGAGACACCAAAGGTGGTAATGGTGCGTTTATAGGCTAGAGAAACCAAAGATGGTAATGGTGCGTTGCGAACCTGAGGTCGGCATGTTAGGCCTCCAGCTTAAGTAAGTTTACCGGCTACCTTACCCTCCAAACCGGAACACGTCATGACGTTATTGTGGCAGGAATAGGTAAGGCGGTGGTAACTGGAACCAAACCGGACAAGTCGCTGCGAAACTCTACCATCATTCATTTTTAAACTTCACCGGGAAAAGTAAGGTGTTAAACGTTGACTTGTCTATGTGTATTTATATCATAACTCCTAAAAGAATTGACGATTCGATACTGATTTCTTTGTCAAGCTCAAGCTAGCAAACAAAGTTTGATAAGGTTTTTAGCCACATTACGGGATAGGCTTTGTTGGGGCTTATTGAAATATTATTTTTATATGAGCTATCAGTGAAAAAAGCAAACGGGTCTCCTGATGGCAAGAGACAACCATGATACATACCATATAGACACCAAAGACGTTATAGATGTTAAGCTAATAATGCAAGTCTTCCGAATACCCTAGCTTTCGGACCGGAACATGGAACGCTATGGCAGCAGGGATAAGTAAGGTGGTGAATCCCTACCCGGGCAAGTTAAGGCCACATACTTAGTTAGCCAGAAGAGCCAATCACCGCGCTCCCCCGTTCCATGATTACTATGAAATATTACGCTCTAAAGTAAATGTCTTAAGCGACAAATCACTATTTTTGACACTATAAAAGTAATTTGAAAAAAAGTATAAAAACTGAAACACTTATCTTTTAGGTATAACACTTATCTATGTTTATGTTAAATCTGATGTCAATATTTTCATAATTGAAATAGCTAGTTAGGTTTTGCTTTCAAAAAAGGGTTAACTTTTTGATTTTTTTCTATCGAGCAAAGTGAAATGAATCGTGTTTTGGAAACACTAGTCTTATAGCATATTAGCGTAAAGCTTAGCTTAAAGCATATTAATGTTAATCTTGTGTATTTTTGTCACCGAGATCCATGATTGCTTTGTATGAAAAAAACATTATACTGCTGACGTATTTTAGCATACATGGACCCTTAATGCACAGCAATTTACCACCAGTAGGTAGGTAGGTCACTTGTAGGTCACGACCTATTTTATAACCTATGCTCACCTCTTAGCAGAGGAGCAAATAGTCTATTACACTTAGGGAACCTGAACAACACGGGGGAAAAAGTATGATAATGTAAAACAATATTAAGGGGCCATATACTCTAAAATACGTCAGCAGTTTACTGTTTTTTTCATACAAAGCAATCATAGATCTTGGTAACAAAAATACACAAGATTAACATGAATATGCTTTACTAGACTAGTGTTTCCAAAACACGATTCACTTCACTTTGCTCGATAGAAAAAATCAAAAAGGCAACCCTTTTTTGAAAGCTTTTGCTTTCTGTCTACTTCAATTGTGAAAATATCGACACCAGATTTAACATAAACATAGATAAGTACTATACCTAAAAGATAAGTGTTTCAGTTTTTATATTTTTTTTCAAATTACTTTTATAGTGTCAAAAATAGTGATTTGTCGCTTAAGACGTTTACTTTAGAGCGCCATTGTTCATAGTAATCATGGAACGGGGGAGCGCGGTGATTGGCTCTTCTGGCTGACTGAGTATGGGGCCTTAAGTGAAATAGTGCAAATGTATATTTACTCGTACATTAATAATTTTAAACTTTCCTAGTTTCACCATGACGGTTGGACGGTTGGACGGAAAGTGTTCAACATAGTACGTAATTATTGGTATCATATCCGTTCATATCAATGTTACCAATCTCTCTAGAATATGACAACTACAGAAATATAGATTTTAGAATATACCTGCAGTTTTTGTGTATTGGTCCAGGTCTGCTGAGCAGAATAGATCATTTGCCTCTCTACCAGATAACTCGTAAGAGGCGAGCACTTGTCAGAATATAGAACTGATATCCTCAGAACCACAGGATCTGAATTGGCATACTGTTTAAATTGAATTTAAATGCGAAGGTGTGTTTGTTTGTTCTTTTATTACGACACAATAGAGATAATGTTAAAATGTTTATATGTAGAGATAGTAAGGAGGCAAAAGAGAGTGACAGACAACTTTTTATCCCGATATCTGAACGTTTTTATCGCGGGATAACTAAATAAATATATAATCCCTAAAAATTAAAAAAAAATCTAACCCCAAAGAAAGCAAATTATATGCAGGGGCATATTTAAGGGTGTTGCCAACGATACATTACATAAAAAACTTAATTAGATACCACATCTAATAAACACATCCAAAACCAGTAATGCATACAAAATGCATGTCCCCATCGGGAATCGAACCCGAGACTCGCGGTTATTTAGTGGTCCAGTTTAATTTGCGTGTAGTCGCGGATAATGAGTACCTAAGTAAACGCCTATATATTTGGAGTAGGTGGTAAAAGGGCATATGGTTCACCTTTTTTTTCCACCTACGTCAGCGAACAAGTACACGGCTCTCCTGATGGTAAGAGATAACTGTGGCCTATAGATACCATAGATGTTATACGTGCGTTGCTGTCCTGTGGCCGAGATGCTAGGCCTACTGTGCAAATCTACCAGCTACCCTCAAGGCCAAATAGAAAATGGAAAATACACTTTTTCTTTTTTTTTGTTGCCCGAACCAGGTTTGTTTCTCGAACTCGAGACCTCAAGAAGTGAAATCCGACGCCGGACCGCTAGACCGCAGACGCGAAGATCGTTAATTTTTCAAGTTGGTTAAGTACAGTTTGAGTCTCCATTGTTATCGGCAATATTCGCACCGCATATTAAAAGCTTAATTACTTCGAGAGATTATCATAAAATTAATCAAAGCTGGAGTGTGTAATTATATTTACTTGACTAGCTGGACAATTGATGGTAGGAAATCACTTGACGTACGGTCAGAGTCGACGTCAATTATCTTTTAATGTCATTAAGTCGATATTTTTATACAAAATTGTGATTTAATGACAGATTTATTGTTAATTGACGTCTCTGAGTGTCCATTAAACTCAACACCAAAGGTGTTAGTGGTGCGTTGGTGTGGCTAGTAAAACCTTGTGTATAAATTTTCCAGTTACCTTCAAGACCGGAACGCGACAGTAACTAGCAACAACGTTCTAAAGCAAAAATATGATTGTTGCAAATTGCAATCCAAAAAGTCACAAAATTCAAGTTTTATTCATGTTGTTAGTGATAAATGAAACCGATATCTCTTACGAACTCTTGCACAATTGAAGATGGGGATACAAGAAAAAATGGTAAAAGATAGTGAATGCCGATAACGAAAAGACGTCTTTGGCTATCTTAATATTAAGAAAGCAGTCACCTGTAGACGCATGATGACTCGGGGTACGCTGTACAAAAAACTACATGAGTACCTAATTAGTTTTCCACCCGATTCCATAAAAAAATGTTTTCAGAGCAGTACCTACTCAGAACAACAAAAAAATCGATTTCATATTTACACACATCGCGATAAGATCATTATTTTCTCAAAATGCAGGTCATGACTCAAAGGTTCTATTCAAAAATTAACAATTTTTTTTAAGAAGCACAGGGCTGAATTTGATAAACTTTGCTTGTGCTTTTCACAAACCACTTGCAGTATCTGGAAGTTTAAATGGAATCACCTCGAAATATAACCTTTATACAAATTTTAAAGTAAGAAAATATTTTACCCCAGACAGGATTTGAACCCTTTCGTCTCAAGCCGACGAATGCTCTAGTCATTTGAGCTACTGAGGATTCAAATCCTTTGTAATTTTTTTAAATTTATTTTTTATCATTTACGCGGGTAGTTATGTCCTATAGATCTGAGTATCAAGAGAACACAGTTCTGAGCTGAGTTCATCGTTACAAATGAAATTCACATTTATAATGGCCATAACTTCCGTTTCTTTCATGGTACTTTTATTTTAGCATTTGCCTTGTGCTTGGGTTGAATTTCTACAAATTTAAAAAAGAAAATTTCGCCTCAGACAGGATTTGAACCTGTAGGTACCCTTTTGTCTCAAGCCGAGGAATGTTCTAAACATTTGAGCTACTGAGGATTTAACCTACCTTTGAAATAAACCTAAAATTAAGAAAAATCAATAACCTCTACCAAAATCTCTATGCAATATAGAGAAATTTATCTTGATCATGTCAGATCAAAATCGGTCCATTCATTCAAAGTCACAATTCTACAGACTAACACAAAAACACACATACACGTCAAACTTTTTCCCTTGAGGGTTTAAAAAAGATCCTTTGTCATTTATTTTCCGTTACTAGCCGAGTAAATATGGTTGAAGTTTTTGTTATAATTATTGAATTTCGTGTTTGTATTGAGTGAAATTTTGTACATATATTTTGTTTAGTGAAAGAAATGAAATAATCATGAAGAAAAACGCGTATCTTGTAATTCCTCGTTGCCGCTAAATCTCACTACATGAACTTGAGTAATGAGGCCACCGCTTTACCCAAGACCCTGACATGTCAATTCCGATTTTGGTAAATTTGTTGCAAATTCCTACTTGACTAATGGCGAAATACTAACGTGAATGCCAAAACCTAAAGAAAGATAGAACAGACACAAAACATACAGTAGAATTGAGAATCCCTTTTTGGAATCGTTTAAAACTGTAATACAAGGAACCTCATAACTGAACATTGTGTAGATAGTAAGCACTTTATTTCCCGCGAATTGCTCATAAAATAACAATTGGTATTGTGTTTTTGTGTCACGTTCCTGAGAATGATAATGGACTGCTACTTGGATGGAACTCGGTTTTGCATATTCTAGATAAGTATCTTCACGCCCATATCCCCGACGAGGTAGGCAGAGGCACAACCAGGGCAACCTACCCCTGTTGCCTTCACGTTCGTTCACTTCTCATGCACTTATTTCATACGAAATGAAAAATGTATCTTCACGCTTATATCCCCGAAGAGTTAGTTAGAGGCGCAACCGAGTGAGTTCACCGACCTAGCAATCGAACTCGGGACATCATCTAGTCAACTCTACCTCCCACTCCGCTCTTCTAGACCACAGAGGAGGAGGACAAGACAGACTTTATTTTCCTTTTATAGGATTTACTTATTGTTCGTTCGTGAATCGGAACCTTTCTTATGCTGAGCTGAGCTGGTTGGTGTACCTCAAGTTCAAGGTGTGCTTTGGACACCCGCTATTATTTTATTACTTTTAGTCTCATAATGTGATAGGTTGCAAAACCTGTTGCCAATCCAACATTTATCTATTCCTGGGAAAAGTTGTTTCTAGGAAAATTAAAAAACACGCATAAGTCGCTCGCACACACCGTGCCGAAGTCTGCCGAACTGAAACGACGTTAGACGACGTATTACTTTTATTTTCGTTACGGAATTTCTTGAATCACACAAAGCCCGTCGATGCAATAGCTTAAAATCATTTCTTGAGTTGTTCGACCCGTAATCAAACCCGGGATCTCATGTAGTCAATGTCAACACCGGCGCACTATACCACAGCGACTACAGTAAAACACAAAAAAAAACGACGACTTGCACTTCAGGAGTGCCAGCAGAATCAGTATGAAAGTACTATGATTTATGTGGTAGGATACAATATTCATTTACTGCGTTATCATACACAAACATGACAACACGAACATTCGCGCAAGCGCCCTGCGCCGTCTAAACGAAACAGCAGACGCAGGCATACATTTCGCCGCGCCGTAGAAAGAGAGGGGGTTGCTTCCTCTTCTACACCGCGCCGGCTGTTTACTCTCCATCCGTCTTACGAATTTTCAATCAGGTCACCTATCTTAGCGTGAGTTTAGAAGATTTTACCCATTCCAAAAAAAGTGCGCAAAGCATTTAAAGAAGTTTTCACTTCAAAGACATAAAAAATCGTCGAGCCATTTCGAAGGTTTGCGACAACCATTTTTATATAAAGATAACAATGCAAATTTCAATAACTTATGACAAGGTTAATTTGTCTCCTTGTGCTAAAATACCGGCTACGTCTACAATTAAGTTTAGAATATCTAGTATTAAAAATGTCGACTAAAAATATTTTAAGTAATGATGGGTGAGGTTAATGACAAATAACGAACTATGATTCGTTATAAAAAATAAAAGTATCCTTATGCCCATATGCAAGAAGAGGTAGGCAGAGGCATAACATTTTTCACCGACGAGGTCGTCAAGATAAGTGAAAACTTTATGCGTAACAAACATACAAAAAAACTTACGAATTGAGTTCCTTTTTGTGGAGTCGGTTAAAAATTGCAACCAAAATAGGAAAAGAAGACTCAGGGGAGTCGTCATAGAAATTGGGATTTTGGCAGCGTTGCAAAGCCAGAGAAACGACTAATAATTTTCTATGGTTTTAACAAAAATAGGACGTGGCAACACTATTCTTTAGATACTTATCAGACGCAGTTGCTACTTTAAAACAGAATAATAAGTGGTTCATTTAAATATTCGTATCTTCCTCAAACATTCGTTTTAAATCTAAGAATATTGTTTATACTTACATTATAAAATCATTGTATATTATGTCGAATTTACGTAAAACTCAAGTTTATGTTAAGTCGCCTCTGTGGTCTAGCTGTCCAACACGACTTGAGTTAACGAGGTCACGGGTTCGACACCAGGTTCCAAAGTAAATATGGTTTTTCCAACTTTCTAATAAGAAAAAAATGATGCGAGGGAATAGATATGTGCCTGTTAGGCTAGATGTAAAACTAGCAGTATCCTGTAGAATTGCTCCTAAGTTTTTTTGTATCTGACCGTTATTTTTCCGACTTTGATAAGAAATAACCATTTTTATTTATCGTAATATTTATATCCTGCTATCAAAAGGTGAAATAATTATAACTGATTTAAGTACCTAATTTCAAAAATAGTTAAAAATGACTTCTTCTTACGTAATACTTCAAATGTGACATCAAACTACGAAACACTTGAGCGAACGACTCCGCGAAACTAACTTATCGTTTAACGTCATTCGACCATTCACAAGGCTTGGGTTCGATGCCCGACAGCAGTAGATACTTGTTTGATGTACACAGACGTTGTGATTTTCAGTCTGAGTATTTAATAGATTTCATTTTCATTTTTCCCATACAAACTCAACACGTGGAATGAAGTTCGCCGGAACAGCTAGTTTGAAATAAAACGAATGACGCTAAAATTTGGCCTAAAGAAGGAATAACTTATTTAAGAGACCGTTTGAAATTCTAGCGCCAAATGGGTAAAATAAGGACGAGACTACAAACAAAAAAAAAGTATATTTCGGCGAAATTGTAAAAAACTCGCGGTTTTTTTAATCATTTATTTGTTTATTTAAATTCAATGGTTACATGGTTATTCTTTGCACCCAACAGTGTATTAGCCAATCCAAAAAAAAATAAAAAAAAAATAAAGAAAATATTTGCGATATAATATAATTTAACACGGACGAAGACCCAGGCAAAAGCTAATAGAACAATAAACAGTCGACTACACGAGCAAATAGCACTATGATTGGTGATTTCGCCAGCATTTCGCCAATTCTACGAACTTAATTAAAGATTTGAATTGAGGTAACCAAATTACGTTCGTCAAAATGGCTCCGTTGAGCTGTGAATATTACTGTTCTTGAATTAAATAAATGGTACATTCACAAAAGATGGATGTCGAGAGATTTCATTAAATAAATATGTTTCATTTTCATAAATGAAGCAAATATTAAAAACGTTTTGACAAAGGTTTGTTTTAGAACGAAATTTTTGTGTTCTATTTTTAAATACTAAAGACTATCACAAGAAGAATTTCAGAGTTTTGGCGCAATCGAGAGAAAAGGTCGAAGTTTGAGTTTTGGCGCCATTGAGAGAAAAAATGGTCGAAGTTTTTTCATAATTATTCAATTTCGTGTTGATATAGAGTGAAATTAGTCAATTTTGGTGTCAAATTTTAAAAATTTTGTTCAGTGAAAGTGCACAAATTAAATAATCGTGAAGAAATTAGCGTATCGTGTATAGGAAATACGTTGCCGCCAAATCTCATTACATGAGCTTGAGTAATGAGGCCACCGCTTTACCCAAGAGCCTGACATGACTTACTGATGACTAATTATAATTACAAATTTTTACTTGACAAATGGCAAAATACTAACGTGAAGGCCAAAACCAAAAGAAAAAAAGAAGAATTTCACGCCCGTATCCTAGAAATGGTTAGCAGAAATAACAGCAGACCACTAACGGCCAATATTAATAATCAATCCTAATCCAAAACTTGCTGTCCAAGATTGATATTTTGATCCATTTTTATGTTATCGCTTGCCAATAACATATCTGTGGACAGGATATATATGGCAATTAGGTATAGGATAGGCCGGCGGATACGCAGCTATCTAGATTGCTTGAAATCCATCTTTAGAGAAATATTATTAACATTGGCCGTAAGTCGCATGTAAAAAACAAAGTCCCATAATGTGTTTTTTTTTAATTTTTCGTTAATCAGCCCCAGGAATCAAACAAGAGATCTCATGAAGTCCAGTCTAACACCTGCAATATTAGCACGTATTTTTAATACAAATAACCTAGGTGCCAGTTTTTTATGGATGTAGAGACATTGTCATATCTCCTGATTTGAAGTGATAATTCTGATCTACGGTCCCAACTAGAACTAGAATACAAAATGCAAAGACGCCAACAAATGTACATGTATATTTTGTTCGATCACGTTTGATCGAGGTAAATAAAAGATTGAAAGTGTGCAAGATCCTTCAAGTGTTCGGTTCGGAGGGTAAGGTAGCAGGTAAACTTACTATTGCTCGAGGCCTAACATCCTGACCTCAGGTTGGCAACGCACCATTACCATCTTTGGTGTCTCTAGGCGGTGTGAATTTCTTACCATCAGGAAATCCGTCTGCTTGTTTGCCTTCTTATAATATAAAAATAAAAAAAAAATAAAAAAGGTGGGTGTGAAAGGCAAATCTAAAAATAAAAGGTAAAACGTAAGATAGATGAAAAAGTAAATCTAAATTTTTAAAACACACAAGAAAAAAGTAGAACTTATTTTGATGGTAACTTAAACATCAATATTCTTTGGCAAATATTAAAGCCGCTAAAGAAACTTCTACATTTGATTTATCGTTTAAAAATAAAATTCTCAAGAGGCATTGGGAAATTTTAAAGTATGATTTTCAATAATTTGCTTTGTGTTTCTTGACTCTGTGGTTTAGTGGTCCGGTGTTAGGATGTACTATATGAGGTCTTAAGTTCGATTCCCGTGTAGGGCAACTAAAACATGATTTTTCAACTTCAAATGAAAACGACATTTTGCTGGGTTTAGATAAGTACCCGGTTAGCTATAGATTTGCCACCTATCACACTGTGGGATCAATCAAAGATTGTACCTCTGCCTACGTGTTCAGGGACATGGTCGTTAAGATAATTAATAAATTGATTTATATTTTTAAAAACCTAATACAAAAAGAAAGATTTCCTGATCGAAAGCAATGCAAGGAAACAAAAAAAGTTATTGAGGCGTTGCCAACCCTATCTACGCAACAGGTTTTGATGCGGTTTTTTTAATAGCTAGAAGGTTTGTATGTATATTATATACCCATGCGAAGCCGGTGCGGGCCGCTAGTATATTTTAAAGTATATTGTAAAGTTCAACCACGTATTGTAATCGTTATTACTTATTACACTGTAATACAAATTATAATACCAATTTAACTTTACTCTTACTTTAGCCAATATTTATTAATATGACGGTATATTTTTGGAGTTAATACGATGTTTATACTAAAGGAATATTTTTAAATATCAGTAATGCAATACGTAATTTACTTTTCCATTTATTATGTGTAGAAAAGTGGAATTAAATAGGTAATTATACAAACGTTATTCGGAATTATGATAAATGTTTTTTATTTCAACACTCCCGCAGCGCAGTTGTGTTTTATTAGTTTAATAACTTTTATTTTTTTATTATCTCGTCGCTGTTAAAAGTTTTAGAAAAAAGAGTTTATATCATTTAATAAAAATGCAGCTGCAAATTACCAACTATAATTTCTAAATTATGTCACCAAGTAAATAAATACAAATATACACTTTATTAACATAAATCAACTGGTCAAACCCGTGTTGGTCCGGGCTCCTTAGCAGAATAGACCATCTGCCTTTCTTGCCAGGCAGCTCGTAAAAGGCGAGCATAGGCTTATCATCACTAACACCGTGACATCTGACTAGGTGGTAGAGTTATGCAGCGACTCGCCCGGATTGGTACCACCTCCTTACCTATTCCTGCCGCCATAACGTCATGACGTGTTCCGGTTCGGAGGGTAAGGTAGCCGGTAAACTTACTTTTGCCCGAGGCTTAACATCCTGACCTCAGGTTGGCAACGCACCATTACCATCTTTGGTGTCTCTAGGCGGCGTGAATTTCTTACCATCAGGAAATCCGTCTGCTTGTTTGCCTTCCTGTAACATAAAAAAAAAACTGGACTTTGAACGACGGAAAATTAGGTACATACGAAGTATATGAGATAGTATTTGTTGTTTTTTTGGGTTATAATTTTTACTGAATAAACTAATTTTGACAACTTTTCTTTGTTTAACAGCATGTGCCTAAAGATTAATATCATTCAAATGCGAGAGATTCTGCAAGTGGTTTTTGAATCTTACTTTATACCTAATGAGTGTATAACATGCAATCTAAGATAGGGACGCACTAGTTACATTTTTGGTGTCTATAGGTTATGACTATCTCTGACGATCAGAGCCTTTACCATGAGTTGGCAAAGATTACGTTTGGTAAGTTACGTGTCGAAATCTGTGACACATTTGGTCTAAAAATGAGTTTATCTTAGTTACCAATAGGAGGCGCTGTTCAAAGTTTTCATACAAATAATTTACAGTGACGGTAGCAAATGAAATAAACTTGACAAGCCATAAATTTATGGTAAGGGCTCTAAAACTCTGTTTACTTGTTATTTACCTTACGTAAAAAATAATTAGATGACATAACATTGCAACTTAAGGGTTTCCTCCCACGTCCGAATTTTGTAGGACGGATCTTATATTTTTCTGTTAAAAAAATCGGTCACTAAATCGACGAACGTAGGCGAGAACCCTAATTCAGCGTTTTGCAGTATTTCTCCGTTTTAACTATTTAAATTGTTTGTATGTTTAATTCAATTCAAACTATAAACGACTCGTGTTATAATCTTAAATATTTTGATTTAATTTAACGTTGAAGCAGCAATAATTAACCGACGGATCATTACCGTTCATGAGAAAGGTTAACGGAGTTTACGCACGCTCGGTCGTACAACAGTTTTTCAAACGAGAATACGTAATATGTGCTATAAAAGTAACGTCACAGTACAGATATGAAACAGTATGGGAACTACCTACAAACTAGGATTGACAATTAATAGTAAAATATTATATAATTTATATAATAAGTATATTTCGCAAACGGATTTTGTATTTCACATTAAAATACAGTAACTTTCAATAATTTTTTACGATGTGTCATTCAAGTTTCCGTGTTTAAATAGGTACATGTACCTAGTATTTTAATGAATGAACTCTTTATTGTGCACAAAATAAGTACAAATAAGTATTAATAACAGCATATGATTATAGTTTTTAGTACACAAAAGGCGATCTACATAGAATTTTACGGAATATAGGGCACGAAGTCAAGTTTGGAATAACGAGCTGTTGTTAAGGCCTATCATTGTTTTTTTGCCACTCACTATTATTTATGAAAAATATGTTGATTAATACATGGATTATACATGTAAATTTATATTTTTCAAGTATTCCAAAATTTGTATTATTCCAGAGTTACATGTATTTTAAAGAGAAAATTCAAAGTTGCGAAAAAAACAAGTGAGTATCTTTCGCCATTTTCATCCCTACTACAAACGTTTGAAACGGAAAACACACACAAACATCTACGATAGCCTAGAGATTTTTGCAATGTCGCATTAAAATGAATGATGACGTTGTTATTTGTTTCCGCGATCTTTTTAACAATTCCACGAGAGTATTCCTCTTTTGATGGGAGTAACCGACACAAATTACTTAATCGTTGTAAACAACGTAGATATTGCAATTCGATTGACTGATCACTACAGAACAGCAAATGCTAAAATAAAAAATAGTATGACAACCATATTGCTTCAATGTTCTAGTTTTTAGTTTAAATTAGTTTCCTTACTGTTTCATAATTGTAATGTGGTAATGTATCGCCTGAGTGATCTAGTGGTCCGGTGTTGACTACAAGTGGTGACGGGATCCATTGCCAGGTCAGACAAACCAGAAATACGTTTTTCAATTCTGTAGTAAAAGTAACGTTTAACTCCGTGATTGGATAAGGAGCACATAAGTATGTTTGCCACCTTTCACATTGTGGGACTTAGTACCCTTGGCGTGTCGTGGTTTCTGTCTCTGCTTATTTCATTGAAAATAAAATATTAATAAAAATTGTGTTTTTCCAATTTTCTAATAACAAATAATGTTGCTCGGGATAGGATATGTGCCCAGTTGACGATAGGCTTGCCTCCTATTACATAGTGGGACTTAGTATCTTCGGCTAGTCGTGGGTGCCCAGGTTGTGCCTCTGTCTACCTCTTCGGTGATATGGGTGTGAAGATACTAAAATATTAATTAAACTTATTTTATACTTTAAATCTCAAAGCTAATAAAGACATTACGAATCTCAAAATTTGTATAAACTGCGAAAATAATATTGCTTATAAGCCTTTTTTTATTTGTTGCATCAATAGCTGCCATTTTATCATTTGATTCCAATCTGCCAATAAAAATTTGAAACAATTAAAGGTTATTAACACCTATTTAAAACCATTGCACTAATCTGGAAATCAGACACTGTGCCTCGTGTTGGTCGGAGAAGTAAGCTAAGTAAGTAGACGCTAAGCTAAAAGTATTACAAATTTAAAAAAAAAGTATCTTTACGCCCATATGACCGAAGGGGTAGGTGAGACACAACCAGAGCACCCACGACTAGTCGAAGACACTAAGTCCCACAATGTGATAGATGGCAATTGGCAAGCGTTTCGCCAACCGACACATATCCAATCTCAAGCAACATTTGT
>NJDD01000509.1:43161-53928 GCA_002245505.1 Calephelis nemesis
ATAGGTAATACAACAAATAAAGAACACCTAGACTCGGAAATACAAACAACTTTGTGTATCACAAAAATTCCTGCACCTGCTGGGAATCAAACCCAAGCCTCGTTTTTAGTCGGAGAATTAAGTGTGCCTTGCAAAGTACGCTAACCCCTGGGCCAACGAAGCGGTCAAATTGAAACTAAACATATTTGTGTTTATGTTTGTTTTTAAGAAACTCTGAATCTGAAGTGTTAGAGAGACTTTCACCAATTAAAAAAAAACATTTCCCTAATATTAATAACTTTAAAAAGCGCACGAGTCCGCGGGCTTTAGCTAGCACCGACGATAAATTACCGGTTTCAAGCAGGTTATATTGATTAAATTTAACGTTCAAGCAGAAATAATTAACCCAGCCGGATCATTTCCGTTCACAGGACAAAAAAACATTTGCTAACAGACAATTACTATTTTAATAAGAGAAAATGAAAAAGAGCGGTAAAACTTTAAATAAAAAAAACGTCAATTTTTTTACCTTCCTAATAATGTTCGTGAAAATAATACATTATTAAATACTAGCGGCCCGCCCCAGCTTTGCACGGGTATGAAATATACATATAAACCTTCAACTTCCAGCACTTTATCTATTTAAAAACCGCATCAAAATCCGTTGGGTGATTTGAAAGATTTTAGTGTACAAAGGGACATAGGGACAGAGAACGCGACTTAGTTTTATACCCAAAGCTGCCCCAGCTTTGCACGGGTGGACAAACTTCTATGTTATCTTACTTATATTATAAATGTAAAACTTTATTTGTAACTCCTTCACGCAAAAACTGCTAAACCGATTTTTATGAAATTTCGCACACACATAGAGGGCAACTTGGGTTAACATAGGATAGTTTTTATCCCGAAAAAAATTCCTGTCCGATCACTAACCACGCGGGCAACAGTTAGTTATATATAGATAAATCTTCCTCTTGAATCAATCTATCAATTTAGAAAATCCAGTAGTTTACAAATCTAACTTTACATAGGGACGGGCAGCAGAAAGCGACTTTGTATTATTCATATTTTTAAATGAAGAAACACTTGTACTGTTTTACGTATCACTTATATTTTATAAATAGCCTACCGGTTTCGCTTTTTACAGCATCATCAGGGCTAGAACTTAAATTACGTTAATTGTATTATGTTATGTAGAGATAAATTAAAAACCACTTGTCGTACTTTGGTAAAATTTACATGGCAACTTCTGTATCATAAAAATAATCATCAAAATTTGTTACTTATTGACCGAGTTATCTCATAACAAACATACAGTCGAACTGCTCCTCATTTTTGGAGACAGTTAAAAATAAAGAAAGATTAATAATATATACCGCTCTTGGTTTCGCCAGAATTTAAAATTATTTATCTCTGCCGCACAAACCCGATGGTATAACGTATAACCTAGCTGATCTAAGAGATAGCACGATCTATTACTTAACTTAGATAGATTATTAATATTGGCCGTTTGTCTTTACCTAAGGTCTTATTTATTTATTCGCTAAAATCAGCTTAGACTTAGTTATGCCCAAATAACTACAGAACGTATTACATAATACAAGCTTTTTAAAATCTAGATTACATGTTATTGTGACAACTAATCCGGTGTCCTATTAACATGGCCATCCCAGTAATGTATCGCCGCCTTACACATTTTAGTTACCGCACTTATTGTTTACAAACCGACCCCGCAAAATTCGTTCCATGCCACTCTGTCTACCATTGTAGATAGAGGTCGCGTGAAGGTATTTATGTAAGACGACCTGTACGTTCAAATGTTTCTAGACATTTCTGTTTACTAATTATTTGGTCACTTTATATTGAGTTTTGTTATACAGTATAGGCACATTTATAAATAAAGATTTTGCATGAAAGCTTACCATCGCGTCTCCGGTTTCAAACCTCACTCCTCAGATTTTTCCAATAAACTTATAAAATGCCACGAGTCTCTAACAAAAGATGTTAAGCCTTAGCAACATGTTAAGCCAGATCATATGTTGGTGAGCCTATTTGGCTGACAATAGGTTTGCTATAATATATAAAACTTCTAAACTAAAAATGTATGACTAGAAAAATTACAAGACGACCTGCAACCCACATACTAAAAAACAAAAAAAACGCGTAAATGTAATTGGACTATACGTATGTACACTATAGCCCAATTTAATTAACATTTTGAATTTTAATCCTATCCCACAGGGACCTCTACAATGAGCTGGATAAAATATTTCGGATAAACTTGTATAAAAAGTACCTGCTACCTAAATTGCAATAAAAAAAAATATTAAATACTAAAAAAATATATCGGATGCTCATTTTTAGTCCCTAGCAACCATTTTTTTAACTATACAATATGTAGTACAATACGTAGGTAAAGTTCTTTCCATCAAAAAACGGTCTTCATCTTCCCTCCAATTCTACAAAAAAACGATTAACATATTTATTACTTAGGTGTAAGTGCATTTAATAATCAAAATTATACGCATTGAGTTTGTATTAATTTAATAATTAATTTAGTACGCTTATACCTTCCGGGTTTTACGATTTCAAGATAATAACAGACTTTTTCCGGATGTTACGAAATGAATGTGTTGTCATTTCGGTAGCAGCGTAAGGGTTAGCTAAATTATGTTGTTTGTCAATTTGTTCACAGTTATTTGTTTTAATTGTTTGTAACATGAATTATAAATGCGAAAGTTTGTAAGAATGGGTAGATATTTGTAACTCTTTCACGAAACTCAACAGGAACATAGTTTGTACATCAGAATAACATATAAGCTACAATTTATAAAAAATATGAAATTAGTAATTGATAAACTCATAACTGTGTATCTATATGACATAATTACCCGTTAACACGGGTAAGAAAAAGTTTGGCCACGGGTCTTGAATCCTTAGTAGCTCAAATGATTAAAACATTCGTCGGCTTGAGACGAAGGGTTGCTGGTTCAAATCCTGTCTGGGATCCTTTAAAATTTATGAAAACTTAACCCAAGCATAGGGCAAGTGCTAAAATAAAAATAAGCTGTATTTTGTTTTTAGTATCGTTTTTAATATTGTACTCACGCTCTTGTTTATATAATATTGTTTATATATCCAGGATAAACCAGGAGATTTTTTTACCGACATTAAGTTCTGTGACAAATATATATTTGTGCAATAAATAAAATTGAATTCATATAATGTTGTTTTTACAGCCGGTTTTAGATGATAGGATTTTTTACCCAAATACTGTTAAAGGAAGTGGTGTGATTGAAATGTAACGGGTCTGTAAACATGGAGTATCGTAATAAAATTGGCAACACAGCAACCGGTATACTGGACCACCTGTGTCACCATAAGGCTTCCCACACACGTAATATTTTCAACACGATGACGAACGAGAGCTGTACTGTACTGTATCGATAGTTTTAAGTTTTTACAACATTTTCAATACATAGAGGTGGACGAGGGCTGTAACGTACAGTATCGATATTTCGAACTTTTGTCGATATTGAGTAAACAAATAATGTCGATAAATAACTGTCTAAAATGTGGTCAAGATAAAACCCAAAATTGATGCCAAGAGGTTGATAGTAAGAGTGGGACGAAAGCTAAAAACATCAAAATTTGAATTTGAGCGTAGCCAACTAGAGTCTGGAATGTTAAGCCTTTAAAATGAGTGTATGGGCTACCCTCCCCTTAAGAACCGAAGCATAACAACGGCGAGCACTGAGCAATATATATATATATATATATATATGATAATGCGGGAATCTCTACTAGTTGTGAGAGAAAAACATCGCCTAAACACTATTGTCGCTATTTTCCCGCTGCGTCTGAGGTTATGCAAGTCTACCAGCTAATCTACTCTTCTACTCTCCAGCACCAAACACGAAAATCACGAACTTTGCAGGAAGAACTAAGTTCGTGGTACCAATCCGTATGAATTTCTGCCAAGTATCTTACGCCCATATCCTCGAAGAGGTAGGCAGAGGCACAACCCACGACTAGCCGAAGACACTAAAGTCCCACAATGTGATAGCCTATCACCAACCGGGCACATATCCAATCACGAGCAATATTTTTTTAATTAGAAAATTGGAAAACCTAATTTTCTTTTTGTTGCCCGACCTGGGATTCGAACCCGGGACCTCATGCAGTCAAATCCAACACCTGAACCGCTAGACCACTGAGGCGACCATATCTGATCACGAGTTTTGACCAAACGACCACTAGTTCCAATTATTTTTTTAGAATATTTTTAAATGAACACATCTCGTATACGATTTTTCTGTACGTGTAAAGTATACATGTGGACGTATCATTATAAAATCGGCAACGCGCGAACCGGTATACTGGCCACCGTATCGTGTAGGTTTCTTATCTTAATGGCTGTTTCCACGGGTTCGTAGTTCCCACGCGTCTGGATATTATATATTATGTCCTAAACTTTAAGGCCATCCATTTTTGTATTACAAAAAAGATACAACCATGTTATAACTTATAAAATAAATTATTAACGAAGTTTAAATTTTAAATGCATCACTTAAAATTAGTACATAACTAATATAATCTTCTTTCTTTCTTTACGTTTTGCCATTAGTCATGTAGAAATTTGCATCAAATTCTCCAAAATCGGAATTCAATTATAACTAGTCATAACTACGTCGTCCTTAAGTCATGTCAGGGTCTTGGGAAAAGCGGTGGCCTCATTATTCAAGCTCATGTAGTAAGATTTGGCGGCAACGAGAAAATACACGATACGCTAATTTCTTCATGATTATTTCATTTGTGCACTTTTACTGAACAAAATTCAATAATTATGAAAAAACTTCGACCATCTTTTCTCTCGATGGCACCAAAAACTCGAACATAATCTTTAACTAAAGTTTTGAAATTTAAAGATCAAATTTTAAAAAAACCTGTAAATCGATTAAAAAATCTTCACACAGTACATTTACAAGAGGTTGGTGGGAAGTGTCAAAAGGGAAAGACGCTTTTTGAAAAAAAAATTACTACATTCCGTGAACGCGCTTCTTGAAGATTCTATCTTACTACTATTATCTAAGAAAACATGAGTAACAAAATTAAATAAACTACCTGAAGAACTTGATTAGTTAAACTGCAAATAGGTACCTAATGATAACAATAGCAATAAGGATATGCAAATGCTTTCTGAATATATAACTGGTGTAAGACATAAGGAAGAAACTGAATATTTCAACGTTATATTTCAAAACATTAATTGTATGTTATAGATTTAGTTTGGAAAACGAAATAATAATTAGTAAGACAGGGCGGATGGTGAAAATTTCACCGATACCGAAGTACATAAATCAAGTTTCTTGAATAATGATTAGGACATTATCTAAATAACTATAGATAGAAAAAAACAGCAACCATGCTGAAATGGATTTAAACAAATAATCGAATATTAAGATAACTATGAAAAAAATATTAAGGCAGCATGGCCATAGGTTATAAGCCTGTCCCATGAATCAGAGAAGAAAAGAAATTGTAACTCGCCAAATATATCGTGACCTTCTTCTATTTTAACCCCCACGGAATACGCTTGACGTGTGTGTGTGTGTTTGTGTGGCTGTATGTGGCATCATAACTCTTGAACGGATGAACCCACTTTGATGCGATGTTTTTGTTTGAAGGCTGACGCGATAGAGATGGTACTTGCCTTCAATTTAAGGGGAAGTTGGTCGGGCCGGCTAGTTATTTATAAAAAGTTAATATTTTTATGTTGTTTTTGTAAAATATTATGTTTTCACTCCCGCTACACCCTCGTCTAATCTATTACCAGTGGCAGCATTTCGGAAACATTATGATTTGGGGACATACAAGAAAAGAGCTTATTCATTTTTAAAAGGACGGCAACGCAACCTCGGTAATGTATATTATATTACCGTGACACAACTGTGAGACCCCTGATGTTACTGACGTTCGTGGGCGGCGGAGAACACTTTCCATCGAGTGAACCGCCTGCTCGTTTGCCACTCCATAAAAAAAACTTAATGTTTTCTTTTTTCGTCGTATGCCATTGAAGCCTCAAATTTCGTAATACAGTCTTATGCTCCTTGTGGAGCAAGGAGTAATACTGTTATGTGACTAGTCAGTAAAGAGTATTTATTACATTTTACTGTTTCTTGGAACAATGCTAGATAATATTAGGTAGTTCTTCTCCGTTTGCTTTAATACCAACTACCTAGATCATAAGATGTGAGCGTCAATTCCTTTGTCACTAACGTGGCTAAGACTAAGTGGTAAAGTTTTGCAACGACTTGGCTAGATTGGTACGATCCACATTACCTTTTTCTACCATAGTTTTAGTGCTCACCTCTATAAGGTTCCAGTTTCAAGACTAGGGTTGTCAGAAAACTCAGGTACGATAGTCCATATTATTTAAAGTTAAAGTGTGTAGGTAGGTATGTCTTTCATGCAGGTAAGTTTTCTGGAAACTTTCTTGTTTGCTTATACTATTTTTAAGAGTATATTATACTGTTTACTGTTATTTAAAACAAAATTAGTAAGAAGCTGTTTTCAGCTTCGTTAAGTAGTACCTAAGTAGGTATGTCAGTGAAGCGTAGTCACATAATGGTAAGGCTTTAATTCATAATGCTTATTTATTTATTTATTTTACACTTTATTGCACACGTAATATAGAGTTGACAGTGAGAAAATACAAATAGAAATATTGTACAAAAGGCGAGCTTATCTCTTACAAGAGATATCTTACAGCTAACCTAAGATAGAGAAAAACAATACAAAACAAAAAGCGATAGGTAGACAGTGTACAACCTTAAGATTAAAGAGTTAAAAAACATAATTAAACTTATAAACTATTCTACATAAATACTTACTTAATATTAATAATAAAAAGGTACCAAAAAATGAATATAAATGTTATACCTACTAATAGTTTAATTCTAACAATAAGTGATACCATTAAGGACTAGAGGAGTAAAACAGTTTTAAACGATTTTTAAATGAGGTTATGGAATTACTATTTCGAATATCAAGGGGAAGTGAGTTCCATAGCCTTATAGCATGTACTGTGAAAGAGTGGGAATAAAAGCTGGAGTTATGAGTAGGAAAACGTAAAAGTGCAGCTACGGAAGGACGACAAGGGGAACCCGGAGGATGAAGGAAATGGAAACGCTCTTTCAAATATTTTGGAGCATTAGGGTTAAAAATGATGTTAAAAAGGAGACACAATAGATGAATATTTCTACGCTGTATTTGTACGCTTTTAAAATGACACTATTAACTAAATCTTAAAGCTGTGCGAAAAGCACTAAAATATGTTTAAAAAATTCAAAATAAATCAGTAAAATACTTTTTTATATTCCTGGTCAGACCTAGATATATTTCTTGTAAAAAAAATTGTGTGTGTACTTATCTACACGCGTTAGAAGTTATACTTCTTCGGCGTAATAAGATAAAAATCTTTTTAAAAATTTTATCTTTTGCCTTATTTTACATTTGTAGACAAAATGACACTAACCATAGAAATAAGGAAATATTGTAAATACAGTTGTCAGTTCTCACGCAAACATACGTAGATGTCCTTACTTTTACTTTGTTGGTACCTTTTTTTTAAAAACTAAAATGTTATCTATAGCTAACTTCATCATGTCGGTTTTTCGTGACGGTGTGCGCGCGCATCGTAAAAATTTATCCTCATCATTTTTTCCTAACGCGCCAAAATAAGTAGGTAGGTACCTATATCTTCAAAAGTTGGCAACCCTACAAATAGGGGTCTAACATCACAAACATAATCTGGCATAACAAATCAATACTTTAGATAAAGTGTCATGTGGTATCCAAACATTCTTAGCTTGTAATTTTATTGAAGTTCTTTTGTGATAGGTAGCTAACAAACGAGACTATTAGCGCCCCGCAGAGTAAAAATAGCCGAGAGGAGCGCAATAAAAAAAGTTTAAAACTGGATTTTTCCGGTCTGATAAAGATCCGATTCTGACATAATATTACAACTTTGAAGTCATTTTCGAACTAGTTCGTGTTTTGACAATTTATTTATGTTTATTAATAAGGATCTGTCATTAACACATTTTAATATTCATGACTGGCAACAACAGGCGAAATCAGTCGTTTGTGTGATCTCAATTAAACTTAGAAATAACTAATTTTTACACGAACTGAATTGAAGAACTTCCTGCTTTTATACTTGTTCACAGCGAATGCTACTTGTTTCTTCGCTACTTCTTCTGACTTACTAATTTTAAAAATGAGGACTTATTACATCAATATTTAATACTCACCTACATTATATGTTAATATTTAAAACCATAGGTATTTTCCTTCTTTCCTTTCAGAAACTATTGTTGAATGAGCAGTTTCCAACTGTTTTACCCGCACCACATCTGAGGGGTACCTATCGGCTGATATAGCCTTCCTAAAGAATTCAGCTATTAGGTAGGTACGTAGGTAGATAGGTACACACAAAAAGACTTACAAATCCATTGAGACGTTCCTTAACTTTAATTAAGTTTTACAATAGTTATAGATATGAAGATAGCAAATGATTCCCCTGCACTAAGAAGTAAAGATCCATCAGCTGTCTTTAGACACCATAGATGTTACGGTTATGAGCTCTTTAGACCGTGTGTCCAAGTTTACCAGCTATCCTATTTTCGAAATAGGAATAGGTACGACAGCGACAAATAACGCGAAACCTACCTACACAGAAAAGTTGATGCACAACTCTGTATCACACGGTACCTACCTACCTACCTACACATTTATATAGGAACAATCAATGTCCCTAATAGGTAGCCATTTTGCGTACATTTTGAGTAGGTATACTCAAGTATATACCTAGCTCTATGGATATTGGATGCAACAGTTCATCTACTACCTACCTATGTAAATATAAATTAAAGGAAATAGTTAGTAGGTAGGTATGCGCCCTATGCGGCAAATCAGCTCTGCAGGGTTGGCAGTGTGACATGTCAAAGGGCGCCAGTTTAAAACCAGTCTGCTATTAAACAATCTGTTCTCTAATTATTTCCAAGTCCGAGCACAATAGTGCTAAAGTATTATAAAAAATTAAGTATCTTCTGCTAACTTTATTCTGGTATTTAAAAAGGAGAAGGCGGAGGCTAGTCACTTACCTAGGTAAATATTTAGCATAATATAAATATAGATGTTTAACTTTAATAGATACCTACCTACATTAATAGAAATAATCAGGTAATTTGAAAAAAATATTTCAACTTACAGATTAGAAAAATTTTCAAAAAAGTTTTAAATAAAACTAAAATCTTACCTGCTTTTTCAGATCGACCGCGACCAGACAACAGTTTATAGAAATCCAACATTCAACACCACAAACACTAGTTCAAAAGCCTAGAAGTTGCAAAACAAAGTTTCACAAATAGCAACACATTTTCTAGATTAATACAGTTATATACAAAACTTAACTTAAAACTTATTGGAAATACACAAGTTATAATTACATAATCAGAAGAGGTTATTTTTAAAACACAACACACTTTGATTATTTAATTACGATCGCGACTGAGGCTGTATGCATTCAACACGTTCACCGCGCGACCCGTGTATAACTGGACTGGTAAAAATGGCGCTTGCTGGTTGGCCTATGGGCTGTGACCGGTATCGCGCAGTCAAAGATCATGCGTTAAAATTACAGGTGAAAATGTAACGCCGATCGTCAGTTCATGCCTATTTACTTAATAAGTTTTCAAGTTTAGATGCGTTTTAATTCATTTACTAATAAAATGAATTTAAAAAAACTTTAGCGTGAGTACCTAACTCACTCTAATCCTTGACTCCTTGAAGAATATAGGCTTACTATCTACCTATTAGACAGCTCGTAAATAACAAATTCTGTGTATGTATCATACAATATATACCACAAGTCTTCACTATATTCGCAAGACTTCACCTACGCAAGAAACATGACATCCCATCATCAAGTTGATAGTAGGTACTCCCATACTGTCTTACCTACTATATCTTCTTACATACGAAAAAACCATAAATTTAAATTACGCCATATGGCAATTAAAAATAAATTATGTAAACTTAAAAAAATAATTAGGTAACCAATGTTCAGTTTTGTTTATACAAATGTACGCTAAGAAGCTTAAAATAATAATAATCGATTTTTATTAGAAAGACCCAAAAAATTGTTATTTTTTATAAAATCTGAAGGTGTCTTATATTTAGATAGGCAGATTATGAAAGGAGTTATCTTTCTGGTACATGACCTTCGTACACTAGGTATAAAAAAACGATACTTAGTTATTTTTTTAATTAAGCACGAACACAAAAAACAAATCGATGCAAAAAAACTTTATTTCACTGGATTATTCGGCTCAGAATAGATACCCGTTATATTAGTACAGCGTTCAGAAGACTAAAAGTTCGAAATTTAAATAAAAGATAATAATAATGTTGTAAACTAAATTCTCAGTATACCTACAATCTTATAAAAAAACGTTTGTTGTAGGTATCGATAAAGTAACGAATGAAGGTAACGAGTAAACGAATGATTTTATATCTTCTTCTTTTATAAATATGGCTTTCATTCGTTTTTCACGACTTATTTAGCCAATGTCAGGTACGGGTTGATTTTATTTCTTATACTTTCTTTCTTTCTTTCCTTAGGTTTTGGCCTTCACGTTAGTATTTAGCCATTAATCAAGTAGAAATTTGCATCGAATTTTATATCAATTTCAATTAATTATAATTAGTCATCAGTCATAAGTC
>NJDD01000509.1:59010-90748 GCA_002245505.1 Calephelis nemesis
ATTTAACCGCAACCGCCGGCCGTGCGATAATCAACCGCCAAGTTTGCGAACGATAATTTCAACCACGGCGGCTGCGGGACCGCAAAAATTACCGATCTCGTGAGTTTTGAAATAAATCGTAGAACCGCGACCGCGGCAGGCGTGGGTTAAAATCGTTCTGTGAGTTCGTTCATTCCAGATTGGCACACAAGAGCTGTCACCATGAAGCTGTAGACTACTACTGGAGATTACACTCCTAACAAAGAACTGTAGGGCTACTCTTGAACCTCGATTTATGCAATATTGGAAATTGGAATCGATTTCGTCATTTTAGGTAGGTACTCTAGAACTCAATACTGGAGAAATATTATCATTTAGTCTAAGTAAAAATAAGTTATTTTATTTCGGAGTTCGGATTCGTTGAATTTATTTGTAATATGTTAATAATCAACTAGTACTGTTCAAAAGTGCTTAAAATTACACGATTCCAATTTCCAATTCGCATGATATCGAGATTCAAAAGTAACCCTACTACTTAACCAAGTCAAAACGAAAGAGAGGCCAGTACTTTAGAGTGAGTCAGCGATATTAGGATACATGCGTAGAGTACTCTTAAAACTCGATTTATGCAATACTGGAAATTGGAATCGCATTATACCTGTCATTTTAGGTACTCTTGAACACAATGCTAGCGAGTAATTGATATTTAGGTACGAATAAATAATAAATTATTTAATGGGATTTGTTAAATTTTTTTAAACTAATTTTGATAAGCGGCTTAGTTTTGTGTTCAAGAGTACATAAAATGACTTAACCGAGTCCACTATCCAATTGGTATGAAATCGAGATTCAATAGTAACCATACAGTTTTTTGTAAGGACTGTAACCTCCAGATGTAGTCTAGCTTCAAGCTCCATCACTACATAGTATAAAACAAAGTCGCGTTCTCTGTCCCTGTTCCTTCGTATGCTTAAATCTTTCAAACTACCCGTTTTTCCCCGTGTTTGTCCAGGCTTCTTTGTAGAATAGACCATCTGCCTCCCTTGCCAGGCAGCTCGTAAAAGGCGAGCAAAGGCTCACCGTCACTAACACCGTGAATTCTGACTAGGTGGTAGAGTTTAGCAGCGACTCGCCCGGATTGGTACCACCGTCTTACCTATTCCTGCCGCCATAACGTCATGACGTGTTCCGGTTCGGAGGGTAAGGTAGCCGGTAAACTTACTTTTGCTCGAGGCCTAACATCCCGGCCCCAGGTTGGCAGCGCACCATTACCATCTTTGGTGTCTCTAGGCGACATGAATTTCTTACTATCAGGAAATCCGTCTGCTTGTTTGACTTCCAATATCATAAAAAAAACTACGATACGGATTTTGATGCGGTTTTTTTTTAATAGGTAAAGAGTTTAAAGAGGAAGGTTTTTATGTATATTTTATACCCGTGCGAAGCCGGGGCGGGCTGCTAGTATATAATACGTTTGGTTTCATAAACGCAAACGCGATAGTAAAGTAAATCCTTTCAACAGCCTTAATTCCAAACACTGATGTTGTTGTACTTACCTAATGTTTTGCGGCCAAAATCAACAACCTATCAGTAACTGAATAACCACTTTTGTTTTCAATATTGAAAGAAATTAACTTAGCAACAAAACTCTAGTACATAGGCTATTTTAATCGGTAATATGTTAAGGGGCCATATACGCTAAAATACGTCAGCAGTTTACTGTTTTTTTTCATACAAAGCAATCATGGATCTTGCTGACAAAAATACACAAGATTAACATGAATATGCCTTACTAGACTAGTGTTTCCAAAACACGATTCATTTCACTTGGCTCGATAGAAAAAAAATCAAAAAGTCAACCCTTTTTTGAAAGCAAAACGCAAATGTCTACTTCAAATATGAAAATATCAACACCAGATTTAACGTAAACATAGATAATTACTATACCTAAAAGATAAGTGTTTCAGTTTTTATACTTCTTTTCAAATTACTTTTATAGTGTCAAAAATAGTGATTTGTCGCTTAAGACGTTTACTTTAGAGCGCCATTGTTCATAGTAATCATGGAACGGGGGAGCGCGGTGATTGGCTTTTCTGGCTGACTGAGTATGGGGCCTTAATAGCCCTACGGTTTTTACAACTTCAACGGACTTCTAATTCGATTAAGCCTATAGCTGCAGTTGGGCTACAAAAATTTGTCGTTAATCGACTTCTTTCTGTTTATCTCAGGGCTAAAACTTCAACGTTCATAACAAAAGTAAGCTCACATTTTCCGGGCGCAGGTGGCTAAGCGGAGTTATATTTTCACGTCTCTTTCAGCTATTTCTTCGCAAAATATAGAAATGGTACTGAGAAGAACGCAGGTGCTACGATTTTGTCATAAAGACGTAACACAGAGTTGCATCTTTGTAAAATGTTACGAATTCCAAAAAAAATCATATATACTTAACCCTCGACGGAAAAAGAGGGGTGTTAAAAACTTGACATGTCTGTGTGTCTGTCTGTGGCGTCAAAACTACCATACGTTTTGTTGGCGATTATTGAAAATAATTTATTTTATGATTAGAGATATTGGGCCTACAGCCAATTTCAATATCATAAAAATCTGTTAAATTAATTCACACATCATTCAAAATATGTACAAAACTTTTTTTAAAGAAAAACCTAGAGTTTTGGCTTAACCAAAATTTATGTTTTTTATTATAAAAAAAATCACTGGGTGGTTTAATATTCATGAAAAAATAAATCCAAGAATCTATATTATTATCTAGTATATTTGTTCGATGTCTGGATGTCACCAAATCTTACTCAATGAGTTGGACTCTAACATGACTTAATTACCAAAAATAATATAATATATTATATAAATATATTTACTAATCTCTGCTATGACTGTTTTAAGTAATATTGAACCTTTACTAAAACGGGCGTAACATTGATGTAAATTACTTAATTAAAATTAACTAGATAAATAATACATAATAAAATATTTATTTATTGCTCTTTACAAAAACTGTTTCTTAAATGTACGTGCTTACACTTTTGTTAATTTTGCAAAATGCAAAAAACTTACATCTCAGAAACTGAAACAAAAAAATCCTTTTTTAGAGTTACTAGTAGCCTCTGTGATCTAGCAGTTCGGTGTTGGACATGACTTGAATTGTGTCGGGATTGGATACGTGCCCGGTTGGCGACAGGCTTGCCACCAGTCATATTGTGAGACTTAGTGTTTGGCTAGTCGTGAGTGATTTGATAGTACCTCTGCCTACCTCTTCAGGGATACGGACGTGAATACTTCTTTTTTATTTTGGTAATATTGCAGTTCGTACCTAACTATAAGTTCCTACTATATACAAATGTTTTTTTGTATAACACCAATCATCATAAAACACTGTAAAGATGAAAGCGAAAATGTTGGGTCAAAACTTTTCTTTCATCCCTAATTTTGTTTGTAGTTTCGGACACAGCCTTCCAGCTAATTAGTAAGTTGCCAGTACATAAATAAATATGAGTTCAGTTTAGTCTTAATCAATCATAACTTATATATTATTGTGAGTATATAAGAATATTTATTTATGTAAATGAATAAATATGCTTTCGGTTTTTTTTTATATAATATTGGAAGGCAAACAAGCAGACGGATTTCCTGGTGGTAAGAAATTCACGTCGCCTAGAGACACCAAAGGTGGTAATGGTGCGTTGCCAACCTGAGGCCGGGATGTAAGGCATCGAGCAAAAGTCAGTTTACCGGCTACCTTACCCACCAACCGGAACACGTCAACAGCAGGCATTGACGTTATGGCGGCAGGAATAGGTAAGGCGGTGGTACCAATCCGGGCGAATCGCTGCGAGACTCTACCACCTAGTAAGATGTCACGGTGTTAGTGACGGTGAGCCTATACTCGCCTTTTACGAGCTGCCTGGCAGGAAGGCAGATGGTCTATTCTACAAAGGAGCCCGGACCAACACATTTTTACATTTTTTTATGTGTTACTAGCAGCCCGTCCCAGCTTCGCACTAGTGAACAAACTTCTATGTTACCATGTATATATTAGATACCTTATAACATCCCCACCTCGAAACAGCGACGCACCTGTAACATTTATGGTGTCTATAGGCCATGATTGTCTCTTACCATCAGGACAGCCGCTTATTCGCGGACTTATACAAAAAATATGTTAGGAGAATTTTGTGTCGAGTCAGCTAGTTTCAATAACATATTATATAACTTCACGCCAATAACGTACCTACCTAGGTACTATACTTTTTTTAAGAAGAAACCTCGAGTTTCAGCAGGAACAAAATTAATATTTTTTACCTACATATTATAAATTAATGTCGCCTCTGTGGTCTAGCGGTTCAGTTGTTGGACTTGGAGCATGAAGTCCCGGGTTCGAATCCCGGGTCGGGCAACAAAAAGAAAATTGGGGTTTTTCAATTTTCTATTAAAAAAAAACATTGCTCGGGATTAGATATATGCCCGGTTGGCGATTGGCTTGCCACCTATCACATTGTGGGACTTAGTATCTTCGGCTAGTCGTGAGTGCCTTGGCTGTAACTGGTTGAGTGTTCGTTACTCAAGCTCATCTAGAGAGATTTGACGGCAGCGAGGAAATAGACGATACACTAATTTTATGATCATTTCATTTGTGCACTTTCACTGAACAAAGCAATCTAATTCCCACCTAAATTAACCAATTTCACTCAATATAAACACGAAATTCAATAGTTATGAAAAAACTACGATGACTCATTCACGATGGCGCCAAAACTCGCGTACATTACTGTGTAAAAACAACTATGTTTTTGTCATAACTATAGCTATGCATGTCTAAGTAGCTACAATCAGAGAATTAAGAAAATGATCGAGACTGTGCATCTTGTTTTTATAGAAATGTAGACAAATGAGACTTGGACCAGCGGAGTTATTCAGTATCTTTTAAGTAATGATCACTGGGTCAATTATTGTACATCAAATAAATAACAAACGAGCTGTTTTGTTTTTGCTATCTCCATTGTATTTCTATTGGTCACAGTACCTGGGTTCAATTCCTGGGTCTGGTAACGAAAAAAAAATGTGGTTTTTCCAATTATTTAATTAAAAAAAATGTTGCTCGGGATTGGATATGTGTCCCCGGTTGGCGAAAGGCTTGCAACCTGTCACATTTTGGGACTTAGTGTCTTCGGGTAATCGTGGGTGCAATGGTGCCTCTGCCTAACTATTCGGGAATATGGGCGTGATGATACTTTTTTATGCAAAATTTACCCTATCATTACTAAAAACACAAGGAGTCGGCCAGATCAACTTAGTGAAAATTCTTAATAGAGTTTACTTTGAATTTGCATATACCTATAAGTGAAAGGATTTATATTAAGTAAAAATAAAATTAGTTTATGGAAGATTTAATCCAATACAAGATTCTCAATGAAATTGTCTAACATCCCATAAAGTTCATATGTAACATTACTTTTCTAAGTTCTTTGACTCTGAATTTGGTGGATGGTGTAACAACTTATGTCGAGTCAATGAATAGCTGTACAAAAAATCCTTCCCACAGATCATACAACGGTATTGTTTTTCTCCATTATGGCCTTTTAGATGAGTTGCTAGCCTCTGTACTGTTATGAAAAATTTACCACACATAGTGCACGGAATATTGTCATCTGTGTGCTTACTTCTGTGTTTTTCTAAAGCACTAGTATTTGAAGTTTTAAAATCACATTTTGTACACTTTATGGGCTCCCCTTTTGTATGTTTTTTACGCCTATGTGTGTATAATTCTGCAACAGTATAAAAAGCAGCAGCACATATTTCACAAGTGACTGATTTGATACCGGTATGCCTTAGCATGTGATCATTTAAATACTTTTTAAAGACAGGTTTCTTGCAAAGTTCACATTTTATTTTTTTATTGTCCTTATGAATTGCAAGATGCTTAGACATTCTACTTCTGCCTTTCTTAACTTTACCGCATATATGACATGTAATTTCTATTAAAAATTTCTTATGCAAGGCTTCTCTGTGCGCAATGAGTGAGCTTTGCTGAGAAAACCTTTTAGGACACTCGCTGCACTGAAACGGTCGTTCTCCGCTGTGTATCCGTAAATGTGTTCTCATACTTAGTATTCTACGAGTACTGTAACCACATTCTTTACAATGTATTATCTTCGACCGACCTTCACCTTCTGTGCGAACATTTTCGTTACTAAGAATAACACAATAAGCACTATTTTTCTTTAAATGTACATGCATAGCTTTGTAAGTTTTGAAATTTTTTTTGCAACGAGGACAGATTAAAGATTTGGGCAAGTGAACTTTTTTCCAATGAACTCTCAATTTACATTTAGATTTAAAGAATTCGCCACAATCGTGGCATTGAATTTGTAATACTGTTTCTTTGCTCAATGAATCATTTAAATTATGAATGAAATCAACCTTATCTACTAATTCGTTCTGAGGCGGATGACACTCATCGATGCATGCTTCAAAATAATTGTCTTCTAATTGATTTTCCGAGGATGCCTTCTCTATTTTTTCTGCGTTTATGATTGAATGAGGAGATATCTTCAAATATTGTGATTTCAATTTTGCATTTGAATTTTCACACTTCTGTTTAAAATCTATCGCTCTTTCTAAAAGAAAGAAACATTGTCCACATAATTTATCAGGAAACCCATCGGATTCTTGTACATTAACATCGGAAAAAATGTTTATGTATTCAAATAAACGTAAACATTTATATTTCTCGAACAACGATAAGTATGTTTCTTCTTGAGAGCTTAAGCATACGCGACATATCAATTCCTGCTTTACAGTTACTTTCGTCATTAATTAAAATTATAACTTTACAAATAAAGATACCTATAACAATTTTATTTGTTTACAATTTTGTATCACAAAGTACAAACCAAAGAGAGTACAAACAGAAAGAAAAAATATCACAAGCACGCCACTGACAGCACAGATGACAGCCACAGCATATATAATTAGGCATGTACGATACTTCGATGCTTTTAAAATATCGATATATCGTTCATAAATGTCGATTTTGAAACTCAGAACGTCGTCGGTGACATATTGATTCTGTAGGAGCGATATTTTATGAACGTCGCTTTCTCAATGCATTTACCAATTGTGACAATTCAGAAACCTTACTAATAGTGACACATTCGGTTCCTAGTGAGAGGTTATCCTCTAAAGCGGAATGCTATTATAATGTAAAAAAGGAGCCGCTAACCCGGCAGCTAAAAAAACAGCTATTGTAATCTAAAATCCAAACCGAATAAATATGAAAAAACTATTATAATTTAAGAGAGAAACCGCTTACCTGCCAGCAGGTTATAATAATCGTTATGTAAGCACAACACCTTGTAATTGGATATATTTAATGTTTTTTAAATAAAATGTTTTTACATATATAATAAATTATTAAGGTTAGCCATTTATTAAAACAGTTTATAATAATGGCATTTAGAACTATGGAAGATTTAAAATAACATTTATACATGTCGGAAAAATCTTGCTTATATCTTCCCGCTGTTCGTGTTATTTGCTAAGAAAAGATTTGTTGCCACGCCTTCGTTATGCAACTAGCTCTAAAAAAATGATTCAATTATAATCGATATTAAAAAGCAAATAAAGATGATTGATTGATTGATTGAATCGATGTAGACAAATGGTATGATACCTTCAAAAAATTCGTTTTTTGGTGCTTAAAATGTAATGCAATGTTAACAGTAGTTTTGAAATATATCGATAAATCGTTCATACACCTCGATGTTTTCAACATTGAAACTACACTCACAAAAATATCGGTATTTTAACATCGATGATTTTTGGACTATGTTGTATACCTATAGATAATGAGTACTACAGACTATAAAATGCACAGAGTACTTAAGTTAATAGTATACAATGAATTTATGTATTTTATGGTACTTATATACCACAGCGCAATAGTACTCTTGACGGAGATACCTTTTAGTTTACCTGAGATATGCTTCCAACAAACCCAGTTTTGCCAATTTTTTTTTCGTGACCATGTGCATACGGCAGGTGGAGTCATTGTTTACCTACCATTGGACTGTTTCATAAATTGCGATAGAACCTGAGAGATGGGGTAAATTTCATAAAAATCCAGTACGTAAAATTTGTATTTATATTTTTCTATTCACGTGAACCATACAAGTAGTACTTGTGCGCGTCGATATTTTTATAAACTACCACCGGATCGGAATTGCGGGTACACACTGATAAGAGCCGAGGAAAGAAACTAAGTGGTCTTGTCTTTTTTCAATAGTAATAATTATGTGGAAAAATTCAGAAGATGATTATTGGACGCGATTGACTAATATCACATATTGGTCTATTGATATTCTTCTGGTTTTGGTTTGTTGGTCTATTAATATTTCATACCAATCTTCTTTAAAAAATCTTAGGTAGTCTTTCCGTGACAGTTTTAAATACATTTATTAACCAACCTCAAAAAGGAGGAAATTATGTTTTCAAACTCTTATTTTTTATGTTAGATCTATTTCTGACTTATTTAAAAACATTGTTTGTTATTTAAAAGAGCGTACTCATAAGGTTTCCTCATAGCCATCAAATATGGACCTGATGGAAATCAAATTCAAAAAGTGCACAGGTAAAATAATTACAGAGAAATTAGTATATTGTGTATTTCATAGCTGCTGCCAAATCTCTGTAAATGAGCTCAAGTAACGAGGTCACCGCTTTACTCAAGACCCTGACAAGACTTTGTATATAATGACTTATGAAAGTTAAAAAAGAATAATTTATCACCAATGAAGATAAGCCAACTCCAGAAAGAGCAAACTGAATAAAAAAAGATAAGAGTTTTTGGCGCTATCGTGAATGAAGATAGTCGTAACTTGTGTGGTTGTGGTGTGTTGTGGTGGAGTAAAATTAGTTGTTTGGGTGGAAACTAGTTTAATTTTGTTCAATGAAAATGCACAAATGAAATAATCATGAAGAAATTAGTGTATCGTGAATTTTCTCGCTGTCGCACAATCTCGCAAAGTGAGCTTGTGTAAAGTGACCACCGCTTTACACCAGACCCTGAAATGACTAATGACTGGCTAAAAATTAATTGATACGGAAGACATGTGACTAATGACTGCATAAGAATTAATTAAATACGGAAGACATGGCAGCGTGGCCTAAGGACCTAAACCGGCCCTAGAAATGGCAAATTAACTTAAAAAAATAAAAATTAAAAAAAGATTAAATGTCAAATGTCAGACGTCAAAAAATATTTTGTAAATCAGTGACCTACTTGAATTTAAAATTTTATAAATATTGTAAGAAAATGATTTAATTATAGAAAACATAAATATTCGTGAGAATTGGTTAAAACTTAATTATGGCGGAAGGATTACCAAAGTATAATGGACTATGTCGAGTGTGCTTAAGTTCCCAGGGAGACAAATACATGTCGTTGTTCGAGCAATACAAATGTTTACGTTTATTCGAATACATCAATATCTTTTCAAATGTAGATATACAAGAATCCGATGGTTTTCCTGATAAAATATGTAAAACATGTTTTTTTCATTTAGAAACTGCAATAGGTTTTAAAGAGAAATGCGAAAGTTCCAATATTTTTTTGAGAAAACAAAACGTAAATAAACTAGTAAACGAAGAGCATAGCGATAAGTTAGTAAAATCAGAAGAAGTTGAAATTGAGGTGAAATTTGAAAATAAGTTGATTGAGGAGGAATATTTCGAGGCATTTGACGGCTGTGATCGACTGTCTATTAATTATGAATCAGAAACAGCAAATGATGTACAGAAGATAAGTGATTTTTATAGAACTGTAAATGTAAATGGTCCTCCAATTTCACATAATGACGATTCGCAATTTCAGTGTCATGAATGCAGCAGCTTGTTCAAATCCAAGTGCAAACTAAGAGTTCATTGGAAAAAAACTCACATGCTTAGTTCCTTGATCTGTTCACTTTGTAAAAGAATGTTCAAAAGTTACAAAGCCATGCAAATGCATTTAAAAAGGAGAAATCTTAGTTGTATTATTGCAACTAATAAAAACCTACATATAGAAGGACAAGGTCGTTCTAGAATGTTCCATTGCAATGAATGTGGTTACAAAACCCATAGGATTAAGGACATGGCAGCACACTTAAGAACCCACACCGGAGAAAGACCATTTCACTGTGATGAATGTCCAAAAAAATTTACTCAGCAAAGTTCTCTCCAAACTCATAAGGAGTGTGCTCATAAAAACTTCATTGTTGAAATAACATGTCAATTCTGTGGTAAAGTAATAAAAGGTAGAAACAAAATGTACAGACATCTAAAAGCTCACAATGAAGAAAGAGTGAAATGCCCTGAGTGTAAAAAACTTGTATTCCAAAGGTATTTTAAGACGCACATGCAGAGGCATAATGGGGTTAAAAGTTACACTTGTGAAATATGTGCAGCAGCATTTTATACAATTGCAGAGCTTTGCAACCATAAACGATTTGCACATAAATTGGGAGAGCTAAAAAAATGCACTAAGTGTGACTATAAAGTAATTAAATCTGAGTTACTGAAGAAACACATTAGTAAACACACAGATAAAAATTTCCCATGTACTATATGTGGAAGATTTTATCCGTCTATCCAAAAGTTAATGTCTCACCAAAAAGTGCATTATGAAGAGAAAACAAATCTTTGTCCATTGTGTGACAAAAAGTTCTTGCAAAAGGATTCAGTTAGAAAGCACATATCACAAAAGCATCCAACTTATGTTTCAGAATTAAAAATGGAAGCTGCAAATAATAATGGAATACCAAAACAGTCTGTTCTAGTGACAATGATTAAAGCTTCACCATAAGGGACATTGATAAAATATATAATAGGTAATAAGAGATGGAGACCACTAAATGCTAAAAGTGTGAAATTGGAAGCAGGACTACCAACGAAACTTGTAACACTAAGGGCCACTTGCACATTTGTGGGTTAAGCATTTAACACTAAGTTACAGTTTAACTCACCTTATTATTAACAGTTTATCTCAACATCAAATGTAACCCGGGGATGTGCCAGTGGCCGTTAGAGGGATTAAAAACTCATACTAGTGTAACATATCGTAAGACTATATAAGTAAGAATAATATAAGACTGATTGAAATGAGAATACATATATCCAGATCAATTCCTTCTTTTTTGTCAATAGTTATTTACTTTTTTTAATGGCTAATATGTTGCTAACCTTGTTTGTGGTTTTTTCAACTTGATCCAACTTTAAGAGTTAATTTCTATGATTCTTGACAAAGAAATAATATAAGATTTGGTTGAAGGCATTTAAAATAACTATAAATCTCAAGAAAAATTACTATTATTTTAGGGCCTGTATATGATTTCTTAAGTCTTACTTACTTATACTAGCATAGTATATCAAATTTTTTCTCTATGTGTTGAAACAGTGAACAAGCACAAATCTTTTTTTTATGATATTGAAAGGCAAACAAGCAGACGGATTTCCTGATGGTAAGAAATTCACGCCGCCTAGAGCCTCCAAAGGTGGTAATGGTGCATTGCCAACCTGAGGCCCGGATGTTAGGCCTCGAGCAAAAGTAAATGTACTGGCTACCTTATCCTGTAAACCGGAACACGTCAACAGTAAGTTATGGTGGCAAAAATAGGTAAGGCGGTGGTATTAATCCTGGCGAGTTGCTGCGAAACTACCATCACTAAATTAATAAAATGTGACACATAAAAATACCATGAGACAAGAATGACTACTGATATTTTTGCAACATTGTGTTATACATTAAAAATAAAATCACAGAATTTACATTCATTTTTTGTTATTTTTTTATTAAATGCGCAAACTTAAACTGAAATAATGATCAAAGTCATGCTGAAAAGTAGAAACAATGACCAAAGTCAGGTGTTTAATCCAAATGAGGTAGATTAGTATAATAGTTTGGGCCCTCTGGGAACGAAACTGCTTCAAATGTTGTAAATCAGTATACGATATATTTTTGATTGGAATCTATCTTCTTGAACCCTTTGCTTTCCAAGTGGGATGATCACAATATGAAAAGTCATATAGTGGGAAAGTATAAGTTAGTGTGGGAAAGCCCACGGGCAGTTAAATGACTGTCGAGATTTTACAGTATTAAAGTTTTCATTTTCATTTACATGCAATCCAGTCACTGGTCTGGTGGCAAAAGTACCTACATTTCTTATTAATATTAACTGATTTACATTGATTCACATTTATATAGGTACATCACATTTTGTATTAACTGATTTATAAATGGGGCACCCGGCACACTAACTTATGCACTTCTAGCTAATCGGAACTATTAGAATTTCGAATGTTATAGTTTTAAAACGTTGCAACCTTCTTAGTAATAAAAAAAAACAATTGGCTTGAAGTAATTTGTCAATTGTTTGTCACACATCAAAGTGGTTCTATGTACGCAACTAAAATGGAATTAAGTCGAAAAGATTTTAGAGCGATGATTTTTTATGATTTTATCGCCTCTGTGGTCTAGCGGTTCGGTTGTTGGACTGAGCTGCATGAGGTTCTGGGTTCGAATCTCGGGTCGGGCAACAAAAGAAAATTGGGTTTTTCCAATTTTTTAATAAAAAAAATGTTGCTCGGGATAGGATATGTGCCCGGTTGGCGATAGGCTTGCCACCTATCACATTGTGGGACTTAGTATCTTCGGCTAGTCGTGGGTACCCTGGTTGTGCCTCTGCCTACCTCTTCGGGGATATGGGCGTGAAGATACTTATTTATTTACTTATTTATTTTGTATCATTTTAAACGTTTTTTTTAAAGTTCTGTTTCTCCGCAAGACTGCCGCTCGTCTTCAAAATGCTTTTGGGAGAAGCACCTTGTTTGAGCACCGTGAGGCGATGGTTTGCTGAATTTGAGAGAGGTCGAGTTTCTTTACATGACGACTTTCGTATCGGCCTGCCGGTTTGCCGTCAACGAAAAAATGGTTCGATCGCATGAAAACATGTTTAAAATGTAAGGAGATTATTTGAAAAGCAATAAACATAATATTTTGGTCACAACATGTTGATTTTTTAAGTTATGCAAAACTTATGAATTAACGAAATGAATTTTTGTTTTTTGAATATTTTTTTGAATAAGCGGTTAATCGTTTTAAAACTTGTACAAAAGATCAATGTATTATTACTTTGATCGTTTATTACTTTTACTTCTTGGACTTTACTGTTATCTTTTATGCCAAAATATAAAAGGTGATTTTATATGACTTGAGACGTTTTTAACCTTTTCATGTTTATGGACAAGCAAGCTTAGCGTATTGCGAACTAGATGCTGTTACTAACTAAAAAACCGTTTTAGAGTGACTTTGATTGTTCTTTCCTTGCGTATAATCGTAATTCAAGGATGTAACGTATTATAAAAGAAATTAACTGAAAAACATAACATGTAAACTTCAAGGATTTACAACTAAAGACGTATTCAAGGACTTGAATAGGCTTTGACTTAGTGAAGGCAATGACTATTTAAAAAAGGGGAAGACAATAAATTAAGAAACTGAAGAAATGAATTTAAAATAAACAATAAGAAAAATAATTTATTATTACGGAAGTCGTGGCAGCAAGGTCTTAGCCGGCCCCGGAAAGGGGGAACAGGGAAACCTAAAAAAATAGAGAGTTTTGGCGCCATCGTGAATGAAGATGGTCGTATTTTCCCATAATTATTGAATTTCGTTTTTATACCGAGTGAAATTAGTTAATTTAGATGGGAATTAGTTTAGTTTTGTTCAGTAAACGCGCACAAATGAAATTATCATGAAGAAATTAGTGTATCGTGAATTTCCTCGCTGCCGCCAAATCTCCAAAGTGAGCTTGTAAAGTTACCACAGCTTTACTCAAGAGCCTGACGTGACTTTGTAAATAGTGACCAATGACTGTATAAGAAATATTAAAATATTAATACGGAAGACATGTGACTAATGAAAAAATAATTAATACGGAAGACGTGGCAGCATGGCCTAAAGGTCTTAGCCGGCCCCAGAAAGGAGCAAATAAACTTAAAAAAGTAAAACAAAAAAAAAAACTAAAAAAGGTTTACTATCTGCTATCACCAATCACCATAGTAGTCTGTGATCACCATTCACCTGTGATTATCTCTTATCTGGTGATTATCATTTATCACAGATTATACGTATAGGTATACGTATTGTAAGTAGTCTGTGCGTATTGTCAACTGATATTTACTATTTTACTAATAACTAATTTTATTATTATTTACTTTTAATTTGTGATTATGGAAATGGAAACGAATTATATTTGTCGGGTATGTTTAAGTTCACGGGAAGAAAAATATATGTCGTTGTTTGAGAATTACAAATGTTTTCGTGTATTTGAATACATTAATATCCTTTCAAATGTAGACATTCAAGAATCCGACGGCTATCCTGATAAAATTTGTAAAATCTGTTTCTTCAATTTAGAAACGGCAATAGACTTTAAAGAAAAATGTGAGAGTTCAAATATATTGTTAAAATCTCAAAGTATTTACCAAAAAATACCCGAGGATGAGGACGTAAAAATTATAGTAAAGTCAGAAGATGAACATATTTTTGAGTTAAAACTAGAAAACGAATTGGAAGGTGATCCTACAGAGGGGGATATTTTTGATTCAAATGACAATAAGTATGAACAACCAAATAATACTGAAGAATCATTTAATGAAGATGGTTTTCCAGCAACAGAAACAATAGGACCTCAAGTTCAGTGTCACGACTGTGGAGTGTTTTTTAAATCTAAGTGTAAATTGAGAGTTCATTGGAAAAAATCGCATATGTTTAGCTTTTTAGTTTGCTCAATATGTAAAAGGACATTCAAGACCTACAGATCTTTGCAATCGCATTTAAAGAAAAAAAACCAAAGTTGTGTCATTGCAAGTAATGAAAATCTTTTAATAGAAGGGCAAGGTCGGTTTCGAATATTTCATTGTAAAGAATGTGGTTACAAAACTGTTAGGATTAAAGATATGATACCACATTTAAGAATTCACAGCGGAGAAAAGCCATATGAGTGTAATTTATGTAAAAAAAAATTTACACAGATTGGCTCACTCATAACACACAAGGAATACCATAAAGAGATTAAAGAAGAATTTACATGTCAGTTCTGTGGAAAGGTGGTTAAGGGCAAAAAAAGATTGGCTGAGCATGTTAAGAGTCATACTCGAAAAAAAATTAAATGCACAATTTGTAAGAAATTTGTTGCCGAGAATTACATGAAAACACACCTTATAAGGCATAATGGTGTTAAAACCTATACTTGTGAGTTGTGTGCTACATCATTTTATACATTGTCGGAGCTATGCAACCATATAAGTTATGTCCATAAAAAGACAAAACTAAAACAGTGCCCAAAATGTGATTATAAAGTACATAGGTCCGATTTTCTTAAAAAACATATGAACAAGCACACAGATAAAAATTTTCCGTGTACTACATGTGGGAGATTCTATCCTTCTATTCTTATGTTAATATCTCACCAAGTATCACATAGTGGAGGTGTCACTTGTCCTATTTGTGGAAAAGAATTTCAGCACAAGGATTCAGTAAAAAGGCACATTTCAGAAAAACATATTCCTTTTAAAGAAAGGACTGTACCTTGTCCAATTTGTAAAAAGATGTTCACGCATGAAAATTCTGTAAAAAAGCACATGTCACAAAAGCATCAATCCCATGTTTCAAAATCAAAAACAAATGCAGCTAAGAGTAATACTAGACCGAAACAGACCAAATCTTGTGTAAAACTGAAAGATGAAAATATCTAAATAATTGTGTTATTACCTTGAATGCTAATACACAATTGTATGACTCATCTTTTTATCATTTACTCCAACTATTATAGTGCCTATCCCTATATGGTAGGGGATCTCGGAATGCTAAAGTTACAGTGTCATGAGTATCTTTTTTTTAATGATAATGGAAGGCAAACAAGCAGATGGATTTCCTGATGGTAAGAAATTCACACCACCTAGAGACACCAAAGGTGGTAATGGTGTGTTGCTAACCTGAGGCCGGGATGTTAGGCCTCGAGCAAAAGTAAGTTTACCGGCTACCTTACTCTCCGAACCGGAACACAACGGCAAGCATTGGACATTATGGTGGCAGGAATAGGTAAGACGGTGGTACCAATCCGGGCGAATCTCTGCAAAACTCTGCCACCTAGTAGTACTACCTCTTGAAATGTGAAGATTAGGGCCTAAATGAGATTTAATCTACGAAATCATAAAAATACTCAAGTGCATCAGACATTCTTAGTATGTAAGTCTCTCTGTAACTATAACTGAGAGATATTAATTTGACGATTAATTATTTAGGAATGGCGGTACAAAAGGGTTGGAAAAATAGAAAAAATGCTACTTGGGTGTGTCTGATATTCAAAGGAGTGGTAAATGAACTCAAAAAAGTGTCCCACTGAAATGACTGACTAATTGAAAGGGATCAAAAATCCTTATTGAATTTTTAAGATGTAGAATAAATGCAACCTTGGAAGTCTTCTTTGGACTGACAATTCCCTTCGTGAACATCTACAGAACTAGAGGCTTTGCGGATGCGCTGCTCAACTCTACCACAACCCAAAGGGGTGGTCCTTAAAACCCATACCAAACAGAATTGTATATTTGTGACTTTATGAATGTATCACGATGTGAGCGACAGGTTCATCCCGGTTGTGCGATGTCAGTATCACCCACGTCTGCTTTTTATTGTAGTCAGCTGAATTGGCATCCTGGCGGCAAGTGTTGGAATGACGGGTGAGAGTGAAAGATAGAGAAAGAGTGAAATTCCAAGAGACAGTCGTAGGCTCAAACTTTATTTATTTATGGTTTAAGTTACGTTGCCTAATGAAAATCGTCAATTTCTTTTCAGTACCTAGTTCTTAAAGTGTCACTACCTACCTATCAATTTATATAAAAACGAATCCCCATTTCGCGTGATCATCACGCTTGAAGGGAGGGACCAATTCTGCTAAATCTTTTTTGTTTTATTGGTAATTGACAAGAGAAGGATCATATTAAGAGACACACCGGGAAAGTGGGAAACCACATTTTAATTTTGACAATACAAACTGTTGGTAGCTGTTGATGTCAGGCAATACAAAGTTCGTCGTGTCAGTCGCAAGGTACAACAACAATAACATATTACAAGTATACAATTGGTATTGTGGTATAAGGTAGGTATCTACCCACAAGAGTTTCCTGCGCACTCAAAAAAGCTATGTGTCATCAAAGACATTATAATTTCTGGTTTCATTCAAGTAGATACAGTATTACTATCTACTTATATAAATTATGCGCTTCGGCTATATTCGTCAAGTTTCGGAAATCTGAATGTATTTTATAGGTAAGTATTTAAAACATTTAATTAATCATTTCTTTAAAATTTAGATCAGGTCAGCTAAATTAAAGTATAAAAAGTAAAAGTATAATATTAGTATATTTAAAGTACCTATAAAAAGTGTAAAGCCGAAGCGCTTAATTTAAATAGTACTGTACAAACTTATCAATCTTATATTTCTTTTTTCTATCATATGCAAAGAACATTATTTCCTAACAGCAAGCAACACATGTTACCTATACACAATGAAAAAGAAAGAAAATGGATATTAATGCTGTGTTGCCATGCTGAAGCTGAGGCCTGAGATACCAGCTTCTTTACCCTGAAATTAGAACACCACAATGAAGCACACAGCAGTGGTACCAATCCAGTTTTTTGCAGAAGTCTTCCATTTCACTCTGCTCTTTTCCTGGCTCCTTCCGTGCTACATGTTAGTAAGGTACCGACAGCCAGTAACATCTATGGTGTCTGTGACATTCAATGTCGTAAAAAAAACTGCACTGATTCACTGTAATAGTACTAAGGTAGATACAGAGGACTTACACATATAAAAGAAAGTCGTACTAGTTACACTATTTATAATACAAGAACGGCTTTACAATCAAACTAATCTATACATATAATAAATCTGTAGAAGGGTCAATTCTGCACATTAAAAAATATAGAAAAAATAAATAGCAAATCCAAATATGTGATTTAAAAAAAATGTTTCTGTCTGTCTGTATGTTCAGGCACGTGAAAACTAACGGTTCGATTTCGACGAAACTTATTATAATTATACCTTATTATCCTGGGCATAAAATGCAATACTTTTTATTCTGGAAAAATACGTAGAAAAAAAATCTTAATTTTTCAGTTTTATCACGCGAAGATCGACATCCGCGTGGACGGAGTCGCTAGCGGAAGCTAGTACAACACAAGCTAGCTAGTGTGCGATTTGGTTTTCTCTGTGGTCAGTTCTTCGACAGAGTTGGCGAAGGACGTCACAAGGTATTTTGTTCCCGAGTTCGGACTTTGTTCAGATGTAATCTTTTTATTGACTAATTATAAAAAAAATCATGCACATTCTTTAGTGGTCAATAATCTGTAATTGGTCAACACTTTTGATGGCACAGTTGACAGGCCCTTATCAGATCTAGGTAAATTTTGGTCACATTATTGCTATATAAGGCTTGATTTAAAGATATAAGGATGAATAAGTTGATCCAAAGGTATGGTAAGGTTCAGAAACCTCAATAAAAGAAATAGCTATTAATAAATATAATTATCTTTAATACGACTTTATACATATCACTTTAATTACTCATTACGCTTTCTAAGCTTTTGTTTGATATGATTTAATACTAAGTATAATAATGTCTGCACAACGTATCGATTCAGTTCCCAACTACAAGTTCAACACTTTGTACTTCATAAACTATTCTCACTTAATTTGACTACTTCGATTTTAAGGTGCTCAATCAATACGGTATGCGGAGACCTTTTCTCCGTTTAACCTTATAGGTATATTACAATAAAAATAGAGATATCCTAAAGCAAGAACTAGGAAATAAAAACGAATTAAGATCTAAGACTAGTTTTAAAATGAATGAATAATGTTAACATTAGGGAAATTTTAGCAACATTTAAACTTAATCTGTATGTACTACGAAAGAACTTAAACAAAGTTGATGATTTTAACAAAATGTTTTTAAACCTTTCTGGAAGGTATAAAGTATAATATAGAGTATACCCATTTTTTTTTAAGATTTCATAAAACATTTGATATAATTATCAAAATACATTTGTCTAAACAATTAAGGATTTTTTTTCGAATACAATCCAACTCACATGTAGTTACTAAATAATAATTAGATATCTAGATTTGGCAATCTCAAAAAAAAAACAAAAAAAAGGAGAAAAAAAAACATGAAGTAGGTAGGTACGTAAGTGTTAACCAACCCATGCAGAGTATTAATTTTTAATATTATCTCCATTCAATTTATTATTTGCGAAAAAGTCATATTTTGTGGATTTTAAGTAATATAAAGGTTAAAAATTTATTATATAAACATATTTTTTTATGTTTGACATAATATTGAAACGAATATGTTAGAACCGCTTGCATTTTCCTAGATTAAACATTTGACGCTGAGTCAACTTCTAACCTAGGGCTAAATCACTATACAGGGTTACTTTGAAAAGACCGGCTAAAACAGTCCGCAAAAATAAAAAATAAAAAACTGTTTTTTTTAAATTTTAATAACTTTCTAGATTGAAAGTGTTACCGATTCCTTATCATTTCTCAAAATATGTCTGGTAATTTAAGTGTCAGCTGTATATTTGACAGTTTAACCGAATAATCGCGTAAGAGACATACAATCGAATTGAAAATCTCCTTTTTTAGAGTAGGTTAAAAAGTAGGTTTAGTTATTCAGTCAAAAAACAGTCATTGTACTAGTTTTACATAACGTGCAGTTTACGTAAATATAAGTTACGTTTATATTTCAATGTCAATTTATGTATCATAAGGCAGTGAAGATCAAAGACCGGGAGGACACCATCTGTAAACCTACCTCATCGAGTACCAGAATCAGATAATGTTAAAAAAAGTAGGTGTAATGATGATCTCCCAGTCTATGTTATACAATAACGAATAATTGTATATTTCATTAATTCAAACGTATTATTAATTTTTCATAGTCATTACATACCCTGAAATTTAATTTTAGGGTAATTTTAAGTTGTGTGTCATCGTATACATAAAAATCCTGTAAAGTTGTTATTTACATTAATCTAAATAATTTTGGGGAAGTTAGTGTTAAATACAAACTCAACTGTTACATTGTATATTATTTTTGTATATTATACATGTTATTATAATAGTAAGGCACAATAATCAGACGAATCATACATATCAATTCATTTCGTGGCCCCAAAAAGTTTTGTATAATTGTACTTATATATGGCTATATGAGAAAAAATATTAAACTGTAAAGTTAAACATTGTATTTTACAAATAACATTGTATTGAGGCAGTTCAATGAGGATATATATTTACTTTTTCAAAGAATTTTAAATCTTATTAGAATACTTTTAAAAATCATTTAATTGAACAAATTACTGGTGCAAATAGAAGGCATTTTCAACTTTATTTCTCTAAAAAGTCCCAAAAAAGTCAACTTCGACCACTTAATTATTTTGTGGTTGAAGATTTTAACAAATATTTCCTGAAACTTTAATTTCTATGTATCTGTACGCAAGCAAGCTTATACGTCTAGTTTCTAGTAATATTCCGTAACGTACTTATAATCAGATCCTTATCCATTTACAAAAACCTATTACTGAGACAATGAAAACTCTACAGCTAGAATTTCAAGAGACCTAGGGTCCGTTTCACTTATAGAGTTTATAATTGACCCAGTTTCTTGAATAGGCCGGTTGATGTCAGTTGTCTTATTTATATAGTCAATTTAGATAGGTCTAAGTGTAGAATACGTATCCTACATTTTTTTCTCTCTTAGCAGGAATCTGTCTTAACAGCTCTACACCAGATAATGAGTCTTACTTTTAGAGGCTATTCAACTATCAAGTCCCAATATAGCGACGAATTTTAAATAGGTAACAAACAATTTCTTATTTATTAAGGTTAGATAATTTCAAATTAGAGAGGTATTTTAAGTTATACAGGACCCACTTAAATTGCTTTTGCTGTATAATGTAATAGAATTTATTTATTACGATAGGCAACGTTCAAAAGATCCAAAGCTCTTTTGGTGTTTTGCTCTGTTTAACACCACAATATAAAATTTTAATTGTTTGTATTAATTTAAAAAACCTCCATTAACTGCGAGCATACATTTAGTGCTATGTAAATGTCGATTGACATATCGCTCTTACTATGTTATATTATCTGTGACACTGAAAATTTAAGAATAAAATGAAAACACATGCGTAAAGTAGAATCTACGCTGTATACACATGTGTAAGTATAGACTTTTAAAACTGTAATTGATAAAATAATTCATTTTAGCAATTTTACAGCAAGAAATATTGGTTTGAGAATTTTTCAGTAAGAGAAGAAATCGTGCAAGTTTATCATTTAATAGCAGACAATCTTCCTCTCTTTATAAATTTTATCTCAAGCATGGGGAAAGTGCTAAAATTAAAACATTTTAATAAATCTTAGAACATTCGTATGAGGTCAGGATCCGCGACGAAAACTAAAGCCAAACCAACACATGACAGACCAGAAGAAAAGCTAAAGATTTTGATGATTCTGATGAGATAACTTAAATTAGACCATTGCCACACTAAAAGGGTGATGTCATTAAAATAGAATAATCAGTTTAATAGAAAATCATCAAACTACACAGTTATGGCTTAAGAGTTCAATATTTGTAAGACAAATGTTGTTCATTAGTATTAAAGAACCAATTTTTTTAGTTAGAATTTGCATTTTCCAGCGTCGGCATTTGGTGGAAGTACCAATGTACATGCACACGCTAATAACAACGCTTGTTTTTCCTACAATACAACCAAAGACTATATACTGAATAATAGAAAGGAGTATATTTATTTATCTTTAGTTGTACTTATTTATAAAAAAGTTTAAAATAGACGTTTAACTTTATCAGCGTGCAAATGATAGTTTTTTTTAGTAAGTTGGTCAATTTTATAACAAAAAATCGCTGTTATTAAAGCCTGTATAATGTTACGTCCTTATTTTTAATGGACAGGTTTTAGGGTCTCAGATCACGGAGGCTTCACGGAGCAGGCGCCTTCTCGATCTGTATTAAAAAATAATATGTGTGTGTATTTGCAAAATGTTAATTTTGCGAGCGGGCGCCTGCTCTACGCACCCACATGACTTAGGACTGTGACAGTGATTGGCTAGAAAGCGTAAGATGTAATACAATTTGGCTTGAGTTATCGCGACGAATTCCAGAAGTGGTAGCTCTAGAATCCACGAGGTATTTGGAAGGTGTTCAATCTGGTGGTTGTTCGTGGGAGCAGTGGGGGACGGGAGACGGAGACGATTTGAAGGCTCGGGGGAAGAGCGAGGAGTAGGAGGGCGGGGGTTCGTACTCGGGGGGCGTGGGGGGCTGCGCCTGCGTGAAGAGCTGCTGCGAGGCCGCCGTGACCGTCACCGTCGGGGACAGGTCGATGCACGAGGCCGGGATGCTGATCGGCGTGTCCGACGGCTTCGTGCGCTTGCAGCAGCATTCTGGAATACAAATATTTTAGGTTACTAGTAATTTCAAACCCGCATCCCTGAAGAGGTAGGCAGAGGTGCAACTAGGGCACCCTAATAGCTGAAGACACTAAGTGGCAAGACGACGTTGGTTTTGTAAGAAAAATGAACTAAAAGAAAACACGTTTTCTTTTAGTTGTCCGATTCTGGAAACGAACCCGGGACCTCATGAAGTCAAGTCTTACATTAATATACATTTGAGTATATTCATATTGAAATCTATATTACTAGGTAACATACTTCTTTAATAGCTTTGAGCTCGGCTCAGTTTGACATCGCCATCTGATATTACCTTGGTACTATATCGTCATAGCTTGCCACTGTTGAGTTTTGATGCAGAGCGTAGGGTAATTGAACTTGACACAAGAAGAATAAAACACCAGCTTCAGGTTGGCAACGCACCTTACTATCAGGATATCCGTCTGCCATCCCTTACAATCCTGTTAAATTAGTCTGTTCATTTGTTATTTAAACTAGTTGAACTTACCCCAAGCCAAGCAGAACATGAGTATTGTAGCGCAGACCAGCATTCCAACGACGAGATAGCTCCAAGGACCGTAGGGCTTCAGGGCGGCGGCGAACTCCATGAATGCGTTGGACTTCTGTTCAGACTCCCCGATCCTCACTGGAAGTTTTAAATCGCCTGCTCTGAATTACATCCGTCTGACTAAGCGAGAATGTATAGGATGATTTTCGGCCTGGATTTTTTATATACAGGATGACTGGTGAGATACCTTCAATATTTGAGGACGTGATAGTATGCGAACATATATCATCAAATAAAATAACATAAAAACGAAATATTAAATAACTTCTTAGTAAACTTCGTACACAGTACACCGAGAGTCCAGTATTTAACTGCGGAATAATTGGACACCGCGGTAGCGGGATGGAGGGCGGGGGTGGCGGCGGCGTGTCGTGTGCCGCGCCGCACGTGACGGACTATAATATCCAAATTTCACTTATTTTTAGAGATATTTCGATAAAAAATTAAGCTTCTATTTTTTTTATATCAAGTTAACGAGAATCGAGTACCGAGTACTCTCCATAAGTATTGAAGGTATCTCACCAGTCAGTCTGTATATTCTAATAAAACCCATTCACGAGGTGATGCTTCTACTCTTACGTTTTACTTGATTATGATATCAGTGACGATATGAACATAAAAAAGTGTTTCATTTTTTTTTTATAACATTGGAAGGCAAACAAGCAGACGGATTTCCTGATGGTAAGAAATTCTCGCCGCCTAGAGACACCAAAGGTGGTAATGATGCGTTGCCAACCAAGGCCGGGATGTTAGGCCTCGAGCAAAAGTAAGTTTACCAGCTACCTAACCCTCCGATCCGGAACACGTCATGACGTTATGGCGGTAGGAATAGCTAAGGCGGTGGTACCAATCCGGGTGAGTCGCTGCGAAACTCTACCACCTAGTAGGTTGTCACGGTGTTAGTGACGGCAAGCCTATGCTCGGCTTTTACGAGCTGCCTGGCACAGGAAGGCAGATGGTCTATTCTGCAAAGGAGCCCGGACCAACACGGGGGAATCGTTTTTCGTTCGTCGATTTATTAAAGAATTAAAGAGTTCTTTGGATTATTAAAAAAATGTGAAAGTTACACGTCACGTTCTTTGTTCGCGATGGATTTCTAAACTACTGAACCCATTTTAATCAAATTTGCACACCGTGTGCAGATTGATCAAATTTAAAAGATAGGATAAGTTACACCTCAATGTATAGTCGCAATATTATTTTATTGCAAATTATTTGTTTATCATCTTTGACCGGCTCGTTGGTTGAGTGGCTAGCATATACGCAAAACTACATCGACCAACCGCGAGGCTCGGGTTCGATTCATGACGGGAGCAGGCATTTGTGTGACGAAAATTTAGATGGGTGTTTATTAAATTTATTCTGGTATATATTTAAGTAATTCCATTTAGTAGTATCCTTGACTAACGTTCATGACACAAGCATATAATTTGCTTACTTTTTGGGGTTAGGTTTAATTTGAGTAACTTGCCCATGGATATTTATTTTAAATAGTTATGTGCAAAATACCTTAAATTATCTGACACTACAATATAACAAAAACCTTCGCCACGGCAACAAATGGCCGGGTCTGCTACTTGTATATAAATTAGGTACAATAATAAAATGAGTTCAATAATAAAACTGTCAAATTATATTTTACATTATATACCACGAGGCTCGGGTTTGATTCTTGACGGGGGCATTTTTGTGACGAACACTTAGATGTCTGCTTTACCGCGTGGGGTTGTATATGAAATTTATCTATTTAAGTATTTTTATGTTTAAGAATCGTTGACTAACACCCATATTGGAGTTAGATTCAATTTTATGTGACTTGTCCCAGGATATTTATTTATTTATATTTATTATAGTTGCTACAGCAACCAGTTTAACTAATGATCTAGTTCATTGTGTGTCTAAAGGTACAAAGCAGAAGTGTACTCACTTATGACCGACGGCTTCGTCATCCCATCTGACTGATCCAAACCCAGCAGTTCCTGGTTCCTTGCTGCGAACCTCCGTAGCATTTCCAGGAGTGGGTAGTCTCTCCTGTGGGAACATGCGCTGGAGTCCTCGTCCTCGCCACCTGGGCAATGGCGGACCCCATCGCAGACCAGGTACGAGGATATACAGAGACTAGTGACACCACAGATGAATTGAGATTCGTTGTTGCATACTGCACCTGAAACGTATTATTTTAGAATATACATTTCATTCCCATCATTCATTTCGTTCCTACTATTCATTCTTATAAATAGACTCGTCAAATCTTTTAGAGGTATACTGATGATATTGTGTCTGCCGCTATAATGACTGTCATGTTTTTGCTGATCGCTCTTATGAAATAATTACCTAGACGACCGATCCAATATATTTTTTTAGAAATTATGATTTTTGGAAATTATATTAGTAAGAATTAGTTTATAAGCGTTTTTTTACAAAAATAATATAAAATTTCTTAGCAAACACTCATTGACTTCGTGTCACTTACCAACGCCATCTGCTGGAACAACTTTATTGCTCACAAAAAATTGTATTATTATTCGCCAAAAGATGTCAGGAACAGTCATATTTTTCAGTTTAAATACGAATAAAATGTTCAGTTGAAACACGAATAATATTAATTTTCTAAAAATTATTCCTAGCTAGATCGATTACTGGCCCCCGAAACTTCATACTAACATGAAAATCATAGGAGCCTATTGCGAGATTCCAATTATATCATTTGAATCTCGGGATCGGAATATAAAAGAATTGCTCATTTAAAGGTATAAAATAAGATATAAGATTAATAAAAATAATATTTACAACTTACCACTATTAACAGCTGTGACCACCAATCGCAACTTCTCAGTGTGATGGTAGGGTGTGGTAGGTGGGTTCCACACGATGCGTATCCTCGGTGGTAGAAGCTTGGTGCCGGCTCGCTGTGCTACCGCCGCCGCGTTTCCACCACACAAGGATAACTTCCATATGGGTGTCTTTGAATCACCGATGTACTGTGAATAAATAAATAAATAATAAATATAAATAAATATCTCTGGACAAGTTACACATATTGAATCTAACCCCAAAGTAAGCATATTATATGCTTGTGCCATGGGTGTTAGTCAACGATTTTAATACATAGAAATACTTAAATATATACCAGATAAATTTAATAAACACCCAGACCCGGAAATGCAGACATCTAAATGTTCATCACACAAATGCCTGCCCCCGTCGGGAATCGATCCCGAGCCTCGCGGTTGGTCGATGCAGTTAGGCGTGTACGCTAGCCACTCGACCAACGAGGCGGCATAATTATTATTATTAGTTCCTACACCTGTCGTATCAGAAAATTATATAAAATGACAAGAGAAAGAGACTGACGACTGCTATGTCGACAAGAGAGCAAGCCATCAAAAAAAGAGAAGAATGGTACGTCTGCTTGTTGTTGTTTTTTTTCCACGCGTTTTTATTACTTCGAACCACTCCAGTGTGTATGTATGTATATGTCATGATTATAACTATTGTCGTAAATATTGTTATTAATTGAATATTTATTGTACTTTTATTCAGCAACTTATGTATGCCATAATAATAAAACAAGTTCAAACTGCCCCTTTTTATAGAAATATCGACTAGAGAATTTAAATCCTGCAAGAAAACATTAATTAGATAATGCTGAATATTAATCTACTACATCTCCCATTAAGGGCGTCGTCAAAGGGGTGGCAAGAGGGACAGCTATGGAGATATAGAGATTCCAAAAAGTTGACAAATAAAAAGCAAACAGTCTTATGTCTTTAACTTGCCTTGCTTGATCGATTATTCTAGTACTTTTACTGCTACTATACTACTATTTATGTGGGAAATGAAAGGCAAGTCAAAATTCGAGGATTCTGACCGCCTCGTTGGTCGAGTGGCTAGCGTACTCGTCTAACAACATCGACGAATCGCGAGGCTCGGGTTCGATTCCCGACGGGGGCAGGCATTTGTGTGATGAACATTTAGATGTCTGCATTTCCGGGTCTGGGTGTTTATTAAATTTATTCTGGTATCTATTTAAGTATTTCCATGTAATAGTATCGTTGACTAACACCCATAACACAAGCATATAATTTGCTTACTTTGGGGTTAGATTCAATTTGTGTGACTTGTCCAGAGAGGGTATGCGGCTACTTTCAATTCGTGTTTTTCTCAATCTCCTAAACTTGCCACCCTCTAGGCAATCGGCTGGCGACGCTCCTATCTACCATTAGTCTCAACATCCACCACTAGCCTACCACATGTGTAGCTACGATTCAACTCATGATCAATTTTATTCCTATCTACAGTAGAAAACCGAGACACTAGAATTTTGACGCTAACATGTTGTTTTAATATTTTTTTTAAACAATTAAAATGTTTGCCTGTTACAAAATGTAGTAACTTTCACCCTTGATGTATTAATAGATGTTAAGATAATTACTTAATAAACCACCTCGAAGCATTCCTGGTTCAAAAGTATCCATGACACTAGCGGCATTACCACGTTGGATGGCCAACGCGAGTCTTTGCACCAAGAATGAGCCGGAGCGGGTGTCATGCCCGTTATCTCGGAGCCTGTGCCCTAATTCGTAAATGAAGCACTTAGCTTCATGGCACATTGTTCCCATTGTCTCTACTGCAATAGGAATAAAGAAATAGGTATTTTTCAGAGCTGCATTTTTTTATTTTTTTTTAAATGCTACATCCTCAGCAGCCGCTGCGGGTGACGATGTTGTCGTTTATTTGAATAGTTATTTGTTAGTTATATGGTATTTTTAAGGTAGGTTTTTAATATTGTTTTGGCAAATTTATTAAGAAAGTCATAAATTTATTGCGTTAAGTGTCTTTATTAACTGTTAATATACATTTGTATACCTACATACAACATATTACATTTGTATGTAAAAATTACTTAATTGCTAAATAATTTGTCAGTCCTGTGTGTGTATAAAAGTCATATCTTATGTTAGTAACTCGAGAATCAGAAATTGTTAAGTTGATTAACTAAATTAATGTACAGTTTGATCGAAATCCGTTCTGTAGTTTTTGTGGGAAAGGGGAATAAACATCGATCCATCCATCCATAATCACAAGCTTTCCTTTTTATCACATTAGCAGGATTTCAATTCCGTTAACATAGAATATTAATAAAAATTTAATGTATTTTTTAATTTAAAATTGTGATGTTATACTGAGTAAAATATTTATTGATAAATGATTTGTATACACTAGCAACTAATGGTTAAATTTGGCAAAGAACAAAAATCTTATCAACAATATTTTAGCCAAATTAAATTTACTGTTATAAAAATATTATTTCTATTTCAATCCGCATTCAATTAGCAACCTTAATATTATTGCTTATAATTGAAGTAAGGACAACGGAAATACAGATATGTAATAGCTGTTAGAACCAGGGACACATTTACCAACAGGCCGAGTAGACTGGAACCAAGGGGCGGTGGATTTTGGGGGGCGTAAATTTCTTTAATAATATTTTTATCATACAATAATTCGTAAAGAAAAGAAAAATTTTGTTCAAGCATGTAAGCATAAGTTTTTTTTTTATTGGTTTTAGATTAACATAGAAACTGATATTATGTCAAACTCTAGTAACTCGCCTAACTACACTAACCGACCGCGAGTCTCAGGTTCGATTCCCAAGGGGACAGGCATTTGTGTGATGAACATTTAGATGTCGGCATTTCCGGGTCTGGATGTTTATTAAATTTATTCTAATATCTATTCAAATAAATCTATATGTTAGGATCGTTGACTAAAACCCATAACACAAGCATATAATTTGCTTACTTTGAGGTTATATGCAATATGTGACATTTATTATTTATTCACAATAACCATAGCAGTAACGGTATAAGGTGACATGATGAAGACCGAGACTGAGGAATGAGAGTAAGGTAAAAGTATGGACATTATAAAATTTCATGTAAGTTATCACCTCTGTTGTCTAGCGGTTCAGTTGTTAGACTTGACTGCACGAGGTCTCGGGTTCGAATCTCGGGTCGGGCAACAAAAAGAAAATTGGGTTTTTCCAATTTCTTAATAAAATAAACATTGCTTGGGACTAGTAGTTGGATATGTGCGCGGTTGGCGATAGGCTTACCACCTATGGACCTACCTTACCTTATGGTACTATATATATAGTTATTACTATGGGACAGTGTCTTCGGCTAGTCGCGGGTGCCCTGGTTGTGTCTCTGCCTACCTGTTTGGGGATATGGGCGTGAAGATACGTTTATGTAAGATACAATTCCATTGATTTTTGGACTGAGAAATCAAATTGTAGAGGTCACTAGGGGCGGAAAATAAAGCCAATAGGCGGCATCTGGGTAAATCCGGCACTGGTTAGAGCCACCAAAAAACATGTTACACTAATATTGGCGGAACCGGTTTAGGTGTGGATTACTTAGCGTGATATACGTCACGTCGCAATTTAGGAGGAAACGTCTAGAAGTCTGTTCGATTTGCTTAACACCAATTAACCTTTGCATGAAACTTGATTAGTTGCGATGGGCTGAGAGCGTTGCCAATTACAGCTCCTTACTATGAACTATAATTATGGTGAAAATCTATATGGACATTTGGATACCGAGATTTAGCTGCCAATGCTTCAAAAAAAACTATATTTATTAGGTCAAAGCTACACAAATGCTCCCTGTAATTCTTCTTCTTTCTTTAGGTTTTGGCCTATACGTTAGTATTGTCATTAGCCAAGTAGACATTTGCATTAAATTTACCAAAATCGGGATTCGATTATAATTAGTCATACGTCACAAGCAGCAAGTAAAGCGATGGCCTCATAACTCAAGCTCATGTAATGAGATTTGGCGGCAACGAAGAAATACACTATACGCTAATTTTCTTTCACTGAACAAAATTGTACAAAATGCCACCAAAATTGACTAATTTTACTCAATATAAACACGGAATTCAATAGTTATGAAAAAACTTTGACCATCTTTTATCTCGATGGCGCCAAAAAAACTCTCCCTGTAATTGATCACAAGAAAATATGTCACTGTGATCATATTCACGTGACGGGATGTCATTCATATGACACTTAAAGTGAGAGTAGTTACTATAGCTTTCGCTTACTTCGAAAGTGTTATTTGGTCCGCTATAAGTGCATTCGAAATTCGATTACGGTATTCGTTTCGAAAAATCAATACGAAATTCCAATCATAGCAAATCTGCAAATTTCAGAAAATGACTAATGAATGTGGTAGAGCTTATTGATTTGAGTGGATAAGATGCGATCAAAATTCCGTGTTTTTTTATGTTATAGAAAGGCAAACAAGCAGATGGATTTCCTGATGGTAAGAAATTCACGCCGCCTAGAGACACCAAAGATAGTAATGGTGCGTTGCCAACCTGAGGTCAGGATGTTAGGCCTTTTTTTTATAGAAGAGGAGGCAAACGAGCAAGTGGGTCACCTGATGGAAAGTGATCACCTCCGCCCACTAACATCCGCAACACCAGGAGTATCACAGATGCGTTGCCGACCTTTGAGGAATGAGTACGCTCTTTTTTTAGTGCCTCATGTCTCTCTTAAAACTCAAGCAAAATAAAGTTTACCGCCTACCTTACCCTCCGAACCGGAACACGTCATGACGTTATAGCGGCAGGAATAGGTAAGGCGGTGGTAAAAAAAAGGGGGAGGTCACTCGTTTAGTCTTGGGTGAAAGTTCACTTGACGCTCGAAGTGCCTGCAAATGGCGCTAAAGCTTTCAATATGAAGCAATGTACTCACCACAAGCAGCTTGCAGGAGTCCGTAGCGTTGACAACGTGGGCGACCTCGTCTGGCGCGGTGTCTTGCGCATGTGCACTGCGCATACTCCACTTCCGACCCTGAGCTCCCGCGACCGGCGCCGGAGCCTGCACACCATTATTGCCACGCTCCCAATCCACTAAGGATTCCTGAAGCAACAGAAAGGTATATTTAACCATGGATTTCAAAATTAGCGTCTCCTGTGAATTTGAGCCTGCACAGTCCTGTAATATTAAAAGTGGATTAAATTTATTCTGGTATATATTTGGTATTTCTGTGTATTAGAATCTTTGACTAACACTCATAACACAAGCACATAATTTGCTTACTTTGGGGTTAGATTCAATTTGTGTAACTTGTCCAGGAATATTTATTTATTCATCCACTTTGTTTAAAGCTTCAGTCGTTTCTTCAATTAAATCATTTCTATTCTTACACGTGATGGATGAAGGATGGTATTATCAGCAAAAGAAGATAGGATCATGATTAATAGCATCAGGCAGATCATTTTATGTAATACAAAAGCAAACGCCTTACTCATAAGTACAATATGTACATGTATGTTTGTAATAATTGAGAAAGTGTAAGTGTAGATTAAACTATATTTAACTCTAAATACTCATTAACGTTAGATCGTGCAAGCAGACCTTTGTATATATTCATTCTCTAAAACGGAGTTAATTCTAAAAAATGTAGGTGGAGCTTAAATTCTTGGCAAATGAACATCGTTAGTTTGGGGGCGTTCGGGTATTACGTAACGCAATATTTGAACATTTTGACCCTCCCTCCTCTCCTTAAAACGCACCGTAACTTTTTTGTAC
>NJDD01000509.1:90762-121172 GCA_002245505.1 Calephelis nemesis
CCCCCCCCCCTCCTTCTCTCTAAACGTTACGTAACACTCAAGTGACCATTTTTACCCTAAACTCGCAAAAAGTTATCTTATAGTTTTTATCCTTGTTACAATTTCAATGGCTTTTGCGGTAATAATACTAAATAAAATTTGTGTTTATTTATATTTACTAAATAAATAAACTGATTTTTTATTAAAAAAAAACAATTATACGTAACGTGTTGTAAGAAAGATCCCCCCTGTCCTTGTAACGGATCGTAACGTTTTACGAGACCCCCTCCCCCCAAATTGCGTTCCGTAATATTTGAACGCTTCCTTTTGAGTCGACCCATCCTTGCCTGGATTTTAGTTGGAACTATGAACAGGTTGACTGCCCACCCTATCCTCCAGACCGGAACACGAGAAAATTAAATTGTAATTTATCAGACGTAATAATTGTATACAGGACCTAACAACTAGGTATAAAATAACACAGCTGCAAGGGTCACCAGTAATACCTTGAAGCAGCCACTGGAACGTATGCCAAGTGCTCATTAACCATGATAATTATGCTTACACGTGTGTTCTGTATGTATAATTTTTTGGCCATATTGTTTGTGACGTAATGTCTTTTTAACCGACTTCAAAAAAGGAGGACGCTCTATGTTCAACTCTAGTATTGTTTTATGTATGTGAATCGATGTATTAAAGTAGGATTAATCCAGTCGAAATGAGAGCGCTACGGAAAATCTGTGGTTTTACGCTTGCTGACAGCATTCGTTACAGTGAGATCCGAGAAAGAGTGGGATTGAAAGGAAGTGTTGGTGTTAAAATGTGAAGGGCATTCTCCACTGGTTCCGTCATGTGGAAAGAATGACAGATGAAAGATTGACAAAGCAGATATACAATGCGAATATGGATGGGAGTGAATGTGAATACCCGGGGAGACCAAGGTTCTATGACAGATCACTCAGATATTATCCAGGCGCATTTGTATAAAACGGGTAATAATGAATGTGAAGTAAGCCAGACAGGTTTGTCAGGATCATGAGGTTTGGCAATCTTTACTCTCTGCCTACCCCGCAAGGGACTTGGTGTTAAAATGTGTATGTATGTATGATAATAGAACTCTGTCATCTAAGCACTGATTTATAAATTGTTTTTCATTTGGAACAGCGTACCTTCGAGGTGGTCTCATAATCTCTTATAGTCATGTCTAGATCTGATGATGCGTTTTTAGGAATATCGAGGAAAGTACTAAATTTTGTACCCTCTTTTTTTGCAGATTTTTTGCGCTTATATTATAGCTTTATATTATTCTGGGCATAGCTTGTCCTTCATATAATTTACAAGTATCTCTTGTCCTCAGTTGGTGTCTTCTGAGAGAGGTAACTTGGCGGTCTTTTAAGAAGAGTGAATAGTCTATTTCTACCTTCCATATCTATTTCCATAATCCTCTTCCATCGAGAGTGTTGTAGGGTCTATGATTTTTACTGTGCATGTAATTAAATTTTTGTGTGTAAGTACTTTTATTACCATTACCATTTTATTACCATCTTGTTGATTGTGAAGTTAGCACAACACGCGTATAACAAACATTTGTTATATAATATAACAAACACAAACATATAATATAACAAACACAAACATATAATATAACAAACACAAACATATAATATAACAAACGCAAACATATAACAAACGTTCATGGGGATAGATTCGATTTCGGATAAAAGCAGGCGTTTGTGTGATAAACATAGAAGTCTGGATTCCAAGTTGAAATGTTTTTTCGATATACTCATTAATAACGTCGACTAACAACTATAACACAAGGATAATAGTTACTGATAGATAAATTCGTGTTATTTGTACAGAGATATATTGGTTTATTTAATTAATAAATAAAAATACTGTTGAACTTCCTCGTTTTTGGCCGAACATAATATTAAGCTTTAGTACAACGACCAATAACATTTAGTGTCTTTAGGTCACTGTTATTATTATTACCAGGTTAATAATTTGTTCGGGAATATTAATTTGAAATGAAGCTTAATATTCTTCATTTACCTTAATTTCTGAATCATACAATAGTTAATGCAAAATTGATGAATAAATTCATGAATAATTACACTTTACTGTACCTACAATATAAATTAAAATAACGTATAATCTTGATAGTTTTCTGAAAAAAACGGTTTACGTGTATTCAAAAAACTTAATTGATAAAGTACGCAGAGAATCTTAATAAACAAGAACAAAGAAATTTCATTCTACATATAGATAAACCATCTAGCCTCTGTGGTCTAAACCGGTATACTTGACTACACGAGATCACTGGTTTGATGCCTGAGTTGCGTTTTTTTTTAAATTTTCTAACAAAACCAACGTAGCCCGATATAGGGAAAGGTGCCATGTCTGTGGTCGGGATGTCAGGCCTATTGTGCAAGTCAAGGCTGCTCCACTGCTCCACTCTGTGGAAAGTAACTATGGCAGCAGGAACAATAAAAGCGGTGAATCGCTTACTGAGCAAGTCACTGTACCCACTCTACCACCTGTAGTATTGTTGGCAATGACCTATTGAACCTCTTCCAAGTTGTCAGACACAGAAGTTGCTGGTCTATTCTACAAGGACCTAAGAATGTAAATTTGTCTCGTTTACGTCAACAGCACCGTCAAGGTATTCAGAAGGCATGTCAGACGTTATCTGTGCTGGTCGTCTTTGGCAGACATTGTGCCAAACACAGCATTCGTTATTAATATTTATAAGTAAACGTTAGTTGCATAGCAAAATCGACAATTGTTCCACGGAATGCTGTAGGAATTGTTAATAAGAAATCGGATTTCACAAAAATATAACTTGGTGCTGCCAACGACTTATAGGCGTTACGTGGTGGATGATTTTACTTGTACTACTAATATCTAATCTGTGATTTTACTGAATCAGGCGTTGGTTTGTGAAAATACTGAAGAGATGTAGATAAGCCTTCTTTTTTCCTTCTTTCGTTTGTGGCACTTGCGTTAGCATTTGCCACTAGTCAAATCAAAATTTGACTCAAGTTAGTCATGTCAGGGTCTTAAACGGACGCCTCATTGTTCAAACTCATTTAAATAGATTTGGCAGCAAGGAGGAAAAACACGATACAGTAATTTCATAATAATTATTTCATTTGTCCAATTCGATTAGACAAAATTTTATAAAGTGCCACTTAAATTGACTAATTTCAGTAAATTTAAAAACGAAATTCAATAGTTACGAAAAATTTACGACCATCTTTTCTATCTCACCTATATCACCAAAACTCAGTTCATCAAGTGTAAGCCTGTATACTACTAATTCCACAGTAAATGTTATGCCAGGAAATATTCCAATTATCACTGGCTTTGACAAGCCGGACGAAAGTTCCCACCAGCTACCTCCCATCAGTCTTGAATCTCGATCTCTCTAAGGGTAACGCTGACATCAGGCACTTTTATTTTATTAGAAATACGAATCATTAGCAGATACCGTAAGAATCGTGGTGGATTTATTTGATTTTGATAAAATAAAGCTTACGCTGTGCATGTAAATTGTGGATTAGGACGTAAAACCCACGTAGACACTAAATACACATTTTAGTCTGATAACCTTGGTTCTCTATGTAAATATCAAACGTTTGAATAACACGAGACTATGCTTGCAGTTTGTCTCGCGACAGTAAATCCTTAAATTTCTTTAACCATATTGAAAATACAACAACTGAACCGTAAATAAATAAATATCCCTGAACAAGTTGCACAAATTGAATCTAACCCCAAAGTAAGCAAATTATATGCTTGTGTTATAGAAATACTTAAATAGATACCAGAATAAATTTAATAAACACCCAGATCCAGAAATACAGACATGTAAATGTTCATCACACAAATTCCTGCCCTAGGCAGGAATCGAACCCGAGCCTCGCGGTTGGTCGGTGAAGTTAGGTATGTACGCTAGCCACTCGACCAACGACCAACGTGACGTCATAACTGTAAGTTAATAATTTAAAAACAGAGCCTTTACAGTTTACCATGAGTTTGCATAGATTACGTTCGGTAAGTTACGTGTCGAAATCTATGACACTTTTGATCTGAAAATGTGTTTCTCTTAAATACCAATAGAGGGCGCTGTTTAATGTTTTCATACAAATAATTTACAGAGACAGTATGTAGCGAGAAGGTATAGTAAACTTGACAAGCCGTAAACTCATGGTAAGGGGACAGTAAAACTGCAAGATCCTGACTTCCATTTCAATAAGTCATCTAGTGACACAAAAATATTTAGTTATACCTCATTTTTTCTGGGATACCATCATTAGGTTCATACTTAGTGGCAATGAATGTGGAAGAAGGTAGATAGATATGCAAAGATCGGTACACTTGGCACTCGAAATTCTCGACTTAATATATAGAAGAATAAAAAGAATTCAAGTTTAAAATCGTTTTGGTTTTAAGCTATCCTAATAATTCTAGATACATTTATCCTACATTATTAACGTGACCATACGTCCCTTTCTGAACGGGACAGTCCTGTTTTCAGTGATCATTGAGTGTCGCAGTAATGAAAGTTACGTTGATTACGAAGACAAATATAAATAAATCATGCACTCAGTTCCTCATTTATCTAAAAACAAGAACCGATATTTTGAAACTTTGTTCCGCCAATAAATACGAAAATACGACTTTGATGTCACGCCCGTTCTACCGCCCGCCCCCTTATGTTATTCTTATTCTATCTTCTATAGTAAAAAAATCAAACATTATAAACTTTAATTCTTATGATATATTTCCGCAGATGTCCCGTTCTGACTTAAAAAATAAATGGTTACGTTATACATTATTATCAATGAACAAACACTGCAACTTTCTGATACCGAGTATACGTAACGTTACATAACACCTGCCATACAAAGTATTTACAACATAACTAGTAATTTCCGATCTTTGGACTTCTTGATTTTGTTCCTTATAGAACCATCCTATTATCATATCCTATTAATGGTCCATGTATGCTAAAATACGTCAGCAGTATAATGTTTTTTCCATACAAAGCAATCATGGATCTTGGTGACAAAAATACACAAGATAAACATGAATATGCTTTATAAGACTAGTATTTCCAAAACACGATTAATTTTACTTTGCTCGATAGAAAAAAATCATAAATTTAACCCTTTTTTGAAAGCAAAACCCAACTGTCTACTTCAATTGTGAAAATATCGACACCAGATTTAACATAAACATAGATAAGTACTATACCTAAAAGATAAGTGTTTCCGTTTTTATCCTTTTCTTTTTCAAATTACTTTTATAATGTCAAAAACAGTTATTTATCGCTTAAGACGTTTACTTTAGAGCGCAATATTTCTTAGTAATCATGGAACTGGGGAGTGCGGTGATTGGCTCTTCTGGCTGACTAAATATTGGGCCTTAATCACTACATAGTATAAAACAAAGTCGCTTCCTCTATTCCTATGTCCCTTTGTATGCTATCTTTAAAACTACGCAACGAATTTTGATGCGTTTTTTTTAAAGATAAAGTGATTGAAGAGGGATGTTTACATGTATATTTTATACCCGTGCGAAGCCAAAACGAACCAATAGTAATGTTATAATTATACGAAAGTTTGTGAGTACGTATGGGTTTAAAACACTTTTACGTTTAAATGGCTGAACGGATTTGACTGAAATTTGGAACCCAGATAGAATGTGATCTGGATTAACGTATAGGCTACTTTTAATTCCGATCGCACAACAGGTTCCTGCAAAAACGGTGAAACCGCAGACAGCAGCTAGTAGTTGATATAATTCACAACCATCAGCTTTTTCTCTTCACGCCCGTAAAAAAGTATTTCTTTACACTCGAATCCTCAAAGAGGTATGCAACGATTCAGTCAGAACACACACGTTTAGTCGAAGTACCACTAGTACTAAGTGACTAGCCTGTAGCGAGCGACCGAGAAGTGAACCGAGCAATTGTCCAATCCCAGGCAGTCATTGTTATTAGACAATTGGAAACCGGAAATCGAACTCGGAATCTCAAGAAGTTAACTCCAACACCGGACCACTAGACCACAGAGGCAATTTCTTTCATCCACTTCTGTATCTCCCTCTTGTATTCATCAGATGCAAATCGGAACTCTTAACGGAATCGTCAGATGAACTCTTAACGAACTTATAGAAGAAGGTTAATACAATACAGACTGACTGGTGAGATACCTTCAATACTTATGGAGAGTACTCGGTACTCGATTCTCGTTAACTTGATATAAAAAAAATAGAAGCTTAATTTTTTATCGAAATATCTCTAAAAATAAGTGAAATTTGGACATTATAGTCCGTCACGTGCGGCGCGGCAAACGACACGCCGCCGCCACCCCCGCACTCCATCCCGCTACCGCGGTGTCCAATTATTCCGCAGTTAAATACTGGACTCTCGGTGTACTGTGTACGAAGTTTACTAACAAGTTATTTAATATTTCGTTTTTATGTTATTTTATTTCATGATATATGTTCGCATACTATCACGTCCTCAAATATTGAAGGTATCTCACCAGTCATCCTGTATAAGCGATTTTAGCACAGAGTGAATAGGCCTCTGCTGACTTATGTATGAGCAATGACCTTATACAAAAATATCCAGCTAAATTATGAAAACCTTTTACGTGTTAGCGTTGATTACCTTCTTACCTAAGGCGTTATCGGAGAGTGCTAACGTGTATCAGAAACTTTGGAACAATAGTGATGAAAATATGAACAATAGGGTGTTACTTCATCAAAAGCACAATGGTTCAGGAAACTGCATTTCTTAACGCTGCATGTTTAAGCCTTCTAAATTATACACAACTTGCTCTCTGTATTTTTTTATGATAATAGAAGGCAGACAGATTTCCTGATGGTAAGAAATACTCCGCCTAGAGACACCAAAGGTGCCTTGCCAACCTCAGGATGAGATGTTAGGCCTCTAGCAAAAGTAAGTTTAATGGCAACCTTACCTCTGAACCGGAACACGTCAACGGCAAGCGCTGAATAGGTAACGCGACTGTACCCATCCGGACGAGTCGCTGCGAAACTCTACCACCTAGTTTCACGGTGTTAGTGACAGTAAGCCTACGCTCTTTACGAGCCTGCCTGGCAAGGAAGCAGATGGTCTTTTCTGTAAAGGAGTCCGAACCAACGCGGGGAATATTTATTTATTTATTTATTTCACACGGAAGACCAACAGCAAATTATACAATTTAAATGGTAACAGAAAGAAAAAACAGTAAGCCAATTACAGGTCCTCACTTATAGACACATATTAAACATTAATATATAAATGTTAACACTCCACCATGATACACGAAATATATTAAATACCAAAAGAAACAAATAATGTAACAATAAACATGTAAACAAATATGGCTCTCATGATGGTAAAAGACAACGGGGACTTATAGTCACCATAATCTATCACATGTAAGACGTAGGTGCATATGCTATGCTAGCTTTAGGTTAGGTAGCCATGTTAGACTCATTGTGCAAATCTATCAGCTACCCTAACCACCAACACGCCAGAAAATGTCGCTATCATGCCATTACGCCGCCTTTTGCTTAAGAGGCAGATAGACGGAGTCCTAGGGCGCCGGCGGTAATCAGGCTAAATCCAGCTCAGATGGGCACACACACAAATTCTCGACAATTCAGCTTATTGACGTACCTTTGTTATTACTAACGATTACCGCTTGTCATACTAATCATAATAATATTATAAAGAGGAAACTTTGTTTGTTTGCTTGGTTGTAATAAATAGGCTCAAAAACTACTAGACCAATTTTAAAAATTCTTCACCATTCGAAAGCTACATTATCCATGAGTGACATAGGCTTTGTTTCATCCAAATCGGTGTAGTAGAAGCTAAGTTACGCAGGCGAAGCTGCGTGAAACTGCTAGCCTATAATATAAAAATGAATCGCTAAATGTGTTGGTAAGCGCATAACTTCCGAAAGACTGGATGGATTTGGCTAATTATTTTTTTATTGTTTTAGTCATTATCTGGTGAAGGTTCTTATGAAGAGAAAAACCGGGAAAGTGGCAGGGAAAAAGGGAAAAATAATACTTTATTATTTCCCAACCTGACAGGGTGGAACGAAGTTCGCCGGGACAACTAGTTTCTAATGAAAGTGGATATTTGTTGAGGAAAATTTAATCTACGATTATTACCTCAGTTAAACGTGACGTCCGTAGTCCGTAGTTATAATATTTGCGTCATAAATAAGATATTTCCTCTGATAATAATTATGTATATAATAATTATTACTCGGAGTTTGTTTATGAAACAATACCTATTGATTTATAATGTTAGGGCTGATACTTGTGCTTTTAGCAGGGATGGAAGGTACACCGCGGATGTAGAGAAGAGAGTGAGTGCAGGGAATAGTGAGAATGGAGCGTTAGGTAGGCTATTCCAAAGCGAGGTTTTGGGTCAAAAAGCTAGACTCGCTTTGCATAATTCTGTGCTTATCCCAACGTTATTGTATGGAAGTGAGAGTGGGGTATGTCAGAAAGATCATGAAAGTAGGATAAATGCGGTCGAAATGAGAGCACTACGGAAAATCTGTGGTGTAACGCTCGCTGACCGCATTCGTAACAGTGAGATCCGAGAAAGAGTGGGATCGATAGAAAGTGTTGGTGTTAAAATGCGAAAGGGCATGCTCCGCTGGTTCGGGCATGTGGAAAGAATGACAGATGAAAGATTGACAAAGCAGATATACAATGCGAATGTGGATGGATGTAGGTACCCGGGGAGACCAAGGCTGACATTTCACGATCAGATCAATCGAATATTATCCGAGGGTGGTGTCAAGTCTCCGAAACCGGCGTGTTTGTATGAAACGTGTAATGAATGTGAAGGAAGCAAGACAGGTTTGTCAGGATCGTGAGGTCTGGCACTCGATACTCTCTGCCTACCCCGTAAGGGACTTGGCGTGAAGATATGTATGTAGGGCTGATACTTGTAAGTTATGAGTTACACACTTGATAACTTTCAAATAGATAATAAAATATAGACCATTTTAAAATGCTAGGGTTGTAGTCTGTTCTCTAGGAAATGTCCAGATTCTACTCGAGAAAGGATAATGTTATGCTATTGTTTATTGAATTGCCGATAGTAAAACCACTTTGCCATAGGCCACATGCATCTGCAATACTCGGAACGACTGACCTTGATCCTTTTTATATGAATTTTCTTCCTGTGAGTGCTTCAAGAAGAGTTAAACCTTTTTTTGTCAGTAATATTTGTTATACCATTATAGTAAGACGAGTGTTAGCAATCAACGCTTTTTAGTACTGTATAGGTAAGGGAAGATTTATTTAAAAAATCTTCAGAATTTACATGATAATTTCGTCAAGTGCCAATACTGCTGTATTGCTCTAACTCTTAAGAGGTCTCATAACAACTATTGTTAATTTTCCATTCATATTTATCATTAAATTTTATTAACAAAAGATATGCCCAGACCCTTTTTTCTTTCATCTTAAGATATATTTATCTTTGTTTTTGTTTGCCTATTGTAAGAGAGAAATAAATTTATTGTTGTTGTTGTTTTTTCAAGTGGAATCTGGACATTTTCTAGTGAACAGACTATACTTCTTAGTTACGAGTCACACACTTACCGTCTTATTAATAAATGGACTAAGGTCGGTGTAAAATGAAGTTGATATTATAGTCTGTATCACATTGTAATACGGACTACAATCCATGGTTAAACCTTGGAGTAATTTACACCGCGCTTATTAATAAAACAGTTAATGCTTTTAAATATAATTTAGCCCATTTTATAACGTTGGGGTTAGTATTTATAAATTATAAGTTACACATTTGATTACTTAGAAATATTTTATAACTAGCTGCGCCCCGCGGTTTCACCCGCGTAAGTCCCAATCCCGCGGGAACTCCGGGATAAAAAGTAGCCTATATGTTATTCTGGGTCTTCAGCAACCTATATACCAAATTTCATCGTAATCGGCTTTGTAGTTTTTGCGTGAAAGAGTAACAAACATCCATACATTAATACATACAAACTTTCGCATTTATAATATTAATAGGATGTGCGTAATATAAGTTACGACTTACATACCTATTTGATTATTATTAACTAGCTGTTCCCGCGAACTTCGTTCCGCCCGTTTAGTTTGTATGGGAAAAATTAAAATGTTGTTTTTCCCAGTTACCTCACAATTGAACAGGATAAAAAGTATCCTGTGTCCTTCTCCCGGTTTTAAGTTACCTCCCTACCAATTTTCAGCCTAATCGGTGTAGCCGTTCTTGAGTTATACATAGTGTAACTAACACCACTTTCTTTTATATATATAGATTATATCTTATTTGCCATTTTATAATTCTAGGGTTGGTACTTGTAAGTTACTAGTTACACACTTGATTACTTTCGAACAATTAAAGAACGACGTGACGTCATACGGACTTATCTGCAGACTGCAACGCAAAAGAAGACAGACGCCAAAAAAAGTAAGTGTATCTTTTAGTTTTCTACAGAATGTAACGTCAGAGAGTGTGTCAAGAAACTTGACAACTTAATATCCTCAGCTTTAGCAAGTGCATATTTTTTACAGAATTATGAGCAGTACTCTTGATCCTCGAAACATGCAGTGTTGGAATTGGAATCGGATTCCTGTACGAATTTCTTACTCTTGGACAAAAAAAATCAACGAACTCAATATAATGAATAAACTAATATTGGTTTCTTTTTTTTCATTAGTTATTTTTTGGAACTAAATGTTAATAATTTGTTAGTTGTGTGCAAGGCTACAAAATGACGTAAATCAGATTTCAAATTAAAATCTGAAATCGAGATTCAAGATAGTTTCTATACTTCTTATCGTCGGTGCTTGGTAGAATTTCATTGTTGATACAATTTATTTACAAACACTTTTACTTTCCACAATATATTTTCATTTTTTATTTTAATAGGTTAGCCAACCGGTTTTGCTATACAAACATCATCAGGGCTATATAACAACTGAAGTTTTGTTGAAAAAAATACCGCCTAGTTGTCATCCTCAAAAATGAGGATGGATTTTGAGAATAGTGAAACCGGTTGGCTAACCTATAAAAATAAAAAAAATGTGTGTGTACTTACATATGTACGCGTTAGAAGTTATACTTTTTCGGCGTAATAAGATAAAAATCTTTTTAAATTTTTTATCTTTTGCCTTATTTTACATTTGTAGACGAAATGACACTAACTATAGAGAAAAGGTATTTAATACATTAAAAGTTTTATTATAATGCATTATTTAGTTAAATAAAGTTTATTTAATATTTAATAAAAACTAAAATGTTATTTATAGCTAACTTCATCATGTCGGTTTTTCGTGACGGTGTGCGCGCACATCGTAAAAATTTACCCTCATCATTTTTTTCTAACGCGCCAAATGAAGTATAACTTCAAAAATATATTGTAAAAAGTACAAGTGTTTGTAAATAAATTGTATAGAGGTTCAAGAGTAACCCTATAGGTCAATCACTGGGGCACTCTGCACTACGGGGCATGTGTTATCATTGACATGTCGCCGTTAGTTCTCATTTCTAGATTAATAATAACCGGCAGTTAAATTATTTCCTACTTCCGCTATAATAATAATTAAACTAAACTAGACCACGCTTCGGCTTCGGCCACTTGGTGATCAAGTTTGCCTCTACTTATATCTACTCTCCTACTTGACCGATTTGGATGAAACATGCCTTCATTTCTAATATTTTTTTATGATACTGGAAGGCAAACAAGCAGACGGATTTCCTGATGGTTAGAAATTCTCGCCGCCTAGAGACACCAAAGGTCGTAGTGATGCAATGCCAAACTTAAACCGGCATGTTAGGCCTCGAGCAAAAGTAAGTTTACCTTACCCTCCAAACCGGAACACGTCATGACGTTATGGTGGCAAGAATAGGTAAGGTTGTGGTACCAATCCGGGTGAGTCGCTGCGAAACTCTACCTAGTCAGATATCAAGGTGCTAGTGACGGTAAGCCTATGCTCGCCTTTTACGAGCTGCCTGGCAGGAAGGCAGATAGTCTATTCTGCAAAAGACCAACACGGGGAAAATTTTGGAGATAGCCATTCCTTTAAGTTTGCGCTTGCTTTTTTTTTAGATTAGAATAGACCCTGCGAAGGAGCCCGGACCAACACTGGTTTTTGTGATACAGTTGCAAATGCACAAAAGCGTACTCAAGTATATGTCGTGGCGTGAAGTTTTTCAACACTGGATATGACGAACCGGAATACGTTCCCGCAAACTTCATAAGGGTGTCTTGGTGTTGAGATGAAACGTACGTCAAATGTAAGTTGGTGTATTTGACCGCCTCGTTAGTCAAGTGGCTTGCGTACATGCCTATCTACACCGATCATCCGCGAGGCTCGGGTTCGATTCCCAACGGGGGCAGGCATTTGTGTGATGAACATGCATTTCCGGGTCTGGGTGTTGATTAAATTTATTCTGGTATCTATTTAAGTATTTTTATGTATTGGTATCATTGACTAACACTCATAACACAAGCATATAACTTGTTTACTTTGGGGTTAGGTTCAATTTGTGCAACTTGTCCAGAACCATTTATTTATTTATTTATTTTGTAGAATGTTGGATTGTTTCTCGGTTCAAACTCTATTTGTGGTTTGGTTTACTGGAACATTCATCCGGTGTACCACATCCGTGTCACAAAGATATCCTGCCACAACATTTACATTTGTACTATTTAAATTATGCGCTTCGGCTATATTCGTCAAGCTTCGGAAATCGGATCGCGTTTTAAGATATCTATATAGAGTTGTTATTATACATAATCATTTCGCATAAATTCAGATTAGGTCAGCCAATTTAAAAATAAAAGTATAAAGTAAAAAAAGTATAAAAACTAAAAAATGTAAAGCCGAAGAACATATTTAAATAGTAGTACTATACCTACTGGTTAACTCTAAAAAAGGAAGGGTTGACTTTAAACATTATGTTCATTTTATGTATAAAGAAATAAATTTAATTTAGTTATAATTTAAATATTAGTAATAAACTTGGGTTCTGCGGGATAAGTAAAAGTTTCACTCTACATCTGTTGAATAGATTTCCGCATAAACGCCAGATTCAATAAAAAAGCCTATTACTTTCTAAGACCAATTTATAAAATGAACAGATTACTGGCTTATAATGGCTGAAGCCGGAAGTTTTTTGTCACAGACCAATCACTAGATAAATCATAAAGGGCTCAACAAGCTCACGCAAGGCCAGCGGCGAACGTGCACATTATAGAAAACCTTGTTGGTTGCGGCCTTAATTATTTTGAGAATTACCTAGATTTAACCTAGTTGCAGTATGTCATTGTCACATGCTTCGGGTTTTTTCTTAATGCGTTCTGAGAGATTATTACACGTTTCCTATAATAGCGGTGTTAGTTATAAACAAATCTACGCTCATGGTTCACCTCTACGGAATGCTTCGTATGATAGCAGTTTTACACCTTCAAAGGAACAAGGAATCAACTCGGAACAAAACAAAAAATCGCCTCTGCAGTCTAGCGGTTCAGGTGTCGTACTTAACTGCATGAGGTCTCGGGTTCGAATCCCGGGTCGGGCAACAAAATGAAAATTGATTTTTCCAATTTTCTAATAAAAAAAATGTGGCTCGGGATGGGATATGTGCCCGGTTGGCGATAGGCTTGTCACCTATCACATTGTGGGACTTAGTATATCGGCTAGTTGTGGGTGCCCTGGTTGTGCCTCTGTCTACTTCTTCGGGGATATGGGCTTGAAGATATCTAGATTTAAGCTAGTTGCAGTATGTAATTGTCACATGCTTTTTTCTTAATGCGTTCTAAGAGATTAGACGTTTCCTATAATAGCGGTGTTAGATATAAGCCTACGCTCATGGTTCACTTCTACGCAATGCTTCGTATGATAGCAGTCGTTCTACCTTCAAAAGAACAATATAAAAACTCTACCATCTTGATTCATTGCTTTCCACTGAGTGATTCTGTAAAAATGAAAGAAATGTTTCGGAAACACAACCTTCAAAGATGTAGGATGGTAAGTTGGTAGTTTATTAAATAGTATATATTTAGTAGTTTATTTTTCTGTACACCAGGTCTACTTATTATACTACTACTTTCATTTAATATTTTCCTTTTACGCGTTGACTGGAAGAAATTTTATTTAATATATATAATAAGCTCGCCTTTTGTAGTTTTTTTTTTAATTTTAAGTATATTTTGTAATGCCAGTTGTGTACAATAAAGAGTTTGTAATAACTAAAGAATAGTGGTATCTTCAAAGGACCTTAAGAAAAGATCTTACTATTTTCAGAAAAGAAAGCAACGTAACTGCGATTTTTTTTCTGATTTTGAGTGAAACGGTTATGGTAATACATTGGCGTCAGATATTGGTGTCAGAGCTTGTTGTATCAGGGTATATACACTAAGAAACTTGGCCCTACATGGGATGTGATAACTGGAAAAGGATTTTTATAGGTTCTGACTCGAAAACTTACCCCTAGTTTTTTTAATGAAAATACAGGCTTAAATACATATGGTTACATACAATAAGGTTTTCTGGAATCTCCATTTCATGCAAATTGGTAATTGGAATAAAAAAAATATTCACATGGACCATACAAATGGTACTTGGGCCCCTCGACTTTACTACCATCGAATGGAAATCGAAGACTACCGTCGTATGTAAGGTTAATCATAGATCAGAAAAACATAATACCTTTATTACTCTTGATACAATTTAGATCTAAGTGGTTCGTTTTAAGAATAAAATCCTTTTTATTCTTAAAAAACCACTTGAGCGGTCTTTTTAAACAAGATGGTGTGGTATAATTTTTTGAATGTAGTAATTAAATGTACAGCTAATATACTCGTATAATACAAAAACCAGCAAACAGTTTCTATTACGTTAACGGTGTTTTCAAACTATTGTTCGTACCTGAACAATTCGTTTCGCATTTGCTACGACTTATGTCCATATCTTGAATCAATATTCATACACCTGTGTATACAGTAATCAATGAATGAAATACAATATCAGTTATTAATGAATACAGAGGAAAAACTTCTTTAGCGGTGTTGTGCACTTTTTTTGGAATGGGTAAAAACTTCTAAACTCACGTAAGGACATCTGACCTGATTCGTAAGACGGCGCAGGGCGCTTGCACGAATGTTCGTGTTGTCATGTTTGTGTACGATAGCGCAATAAATGAGTATTGTATTATACCACATAAATGATAGCACATTCATACTGATCATTAAAGCAAATCGTGCAAAATTATTTAATAACCATTCCAAAATATCAAAAATGCCCAACGTTAATATTCAAGTTTTCACTTCTGCCTCCACTTCCGGAGTGCCACCAGTCGTTTTTGCCACCGTGCATTAGACACTTTATAAATTTAAACGGTACCCTTTAGTCTGTCTAGAGAACTTCTCAAGTTGCTTTAAAGCTTGATTATAGTTCTGGAATATTATCACATAATACATATTATATGATTAAGTTAAATAATTCTATATAAAATTTATAGAAGAAATTCATACTTAATTGAATTGGACTTACCGGAAGCCAAAACCCAGGTGTGTGTTGTGAGGAGCTGGATATATTTGGGAGTTTTGGCTTCCGGTAAGTCCAATTCATTTATAGCTCACTATTTTGCCTGTTTTGTCACGCCATAATACGTATACATTTTTTCGGGAAATTGCAAATTGAGTATTTTTTTTGAATTCTACATAAGCTCAAACGGGAGTTAAAAATTCATGTTTTTTTTGTTTTTGGGTTAAAAAAATCGCACACATCGTATTATAGTTTCTTTGTCTAAATGTATATCGTTTCCTCATGCATATCAAAAAACATAACTGCGCCTCTGTGGTCTAGCGGTTCAGTTGTTGGACTTGACGGCATGAGGTCCCGGGTTCGAATCCCGGGTCAGGTAACAAAAAGAAAAATTTGGATTTTCCAATTTTCTAATAAAGAAAAATGTTGCTCGGGATTGGATATGTGCCCGGTTGGCGATAGGCTTGCCACCTATCACATTGCGGGACTTATCGTCTTCGGCTAGCCGTGGGTGCACTGGTTGTACCTCTGCCTACCTCTTCGGGGATATGGGCGTGAAGATACACACTTAATCTCTTTAATGTAGCGGCCTCTCTATCAGAGAATCATGTGAAGTCATCAAGCTTCATGGTAGGTATATTTACTAGTTTCACAAATGTCAGAAGATTTATTTAACATAAATAGCCTCGAGTGTTAAACCAACAGCTAGACTGGACAAGGTTTCAAATGAAATTTGTAAAATGTCTCCGATATAATATAAGAATACTTATATAGCCTTAATACTAATATAAGAATATGTCTCCGTACTAATTTCATAAATGCAACAGTCTGTCTGTCTGACTGAATTCTTTTCACTACAGTTGATGTCTGTTGTCTTCCCATGCTTTTGTTTGCCATGAAGAAAAAACAGTAGGTAACTACTCGTTACACTCACGCTAGGTATTTTCTTAGTACATCATTAAAAAAACTGAATTCGTTTAACTTAGTTCTGCGTCTTTGACTTTTACAATAAACTTCTCAATTATATAAAAGCCATTAAATAAATTTAAAAAATGATTCTAAGTGAAATTGTATAAAAAGGATACTATGCCATTGCTGAATATCTATGGGACAAAAGTGCTTGGGATTACTGCTCCTCATACCAATACTTAGTAGTAATAATGTGTGTTGTAATAAATAAAAGTATGTATAGAATAAGGAAAAAAAGACAAGTGCGCTGAGTTTCTTGCCGGATCTTCTCAGTGTATGGCCGCGTTCAGATCCGGTGGTAGTTTTTAGTATTACATAGACTCGTCACAAGTGCCTCTTGTAAAGTAAATGTGAATAAAAATATTTCCTATTCTATTCATCAATGAGTCTTCAGATATTCTTTTCATCCTAAGGCTGCAAACTTTTCAAACCAAGTCCAAGATTTATGACTATATACCGTGACGAAACCTACCGTGAAGTTTCATGTTACTAAACTAAAAATACATTGTTTTGAGCTATCAACGTGACCAATTTCCCTACGTATTATTTAATTACGCCTCTCCTCGCCTCTGTGATCTGACGGTCCGGCGTCGAGGTCCCGGGTTCGATTCCCGAGTCGGGCAACCAAAAAAAAATATATTTTTCAATTTAATGTTAAAAAATAATGTTGCCTACGATTAGATATGTGCCTGGTTAGCGATAGGCTTGCCACCTACCACATTGTGGGACATAGTATCTTCGGCTAGTCGTGGGTGCCATGGTTGTACCTCTGCCTATCTATTTGAGGATATGGGCGTGAAGATACCTGCTTTTATTTAATTACTATAACTCATAGTTATTTTTAATTTAGTGGTAAGAGAAGGGGAAGTTAAAAATACACAAAAGGCTTTAAAAAATAGGCCAAACACGAGCTCCAAAACAGTTCTCGAAACATATCTGTTATAGGCAGGCTTTCTAAATGACAATTGTACTTTTCCACAATACACTTTATGTCATACTTAAGCCACTTCACTTCACTTTTTACAGTATCATCACGGCTATTCAGCTAAATATAACCAAATTAAATTTATTTCTTTATACATAAATGTACATAAAGTTTGAAAGTCAACCCTTCCTTTTTTAGAGTTAACCAGTAGGTACAGTACTATTTTTTAAATTATGTTCTTCGGCTGTACACTTTTTACTCTTTTTACACTTTAAACTTTTATTTTTAAATTGACTGCTCTAATCTAAATTTAAGCGAAATTATTAATTAAGTACGTAATTACAACTCTATATAGATATCTTTAAAATACATTCGGATTTCCGAAGCTTGACGAATATAGCCGAAGCGCATTATTTAAATAGTACTACAGTATATAAATACATAACGTAATCATAACATTTGATCATCATCTTCGGACAAAGATTACGGCTTTGCCCGGTTGCAGCCAAGACAAAAGGAAGATACCTTCTTTATCGCTTTTAACAGAGACGTGTCTAATCATAAGTTTTAACTGAAACAACTGGCCCTAGACAAAAGACACTACGAGGAATTTGATGAGACATGGACAGTCACGCAAATATGAAGCTACTAGCTGTTGCCCGCGGCGTTGCCCGCTACATTCGAAAAGGAACATTATTTTTGGATAAAAACTATCCTATGTGTAAATCCAAGTTACCCTCTAATCTTGAAAATTTGTTCAGCAGCTTTTGCGTGAAGGAGTAACAAACAAACAAATAGACAAACTTTCGCATTTATAATATTAATAGGATAAACTACTTAGATTTTTTGGTATAAACGTCAAAGGAATCGATCGACTTGACCGAAATCCTTCCTGAATATAGTTTTAGCGCAGAGTTAGGTATGGATACCTACTTGTGCTTAAGCCCGTGAATCTCGTGTCCACTACTGTTACTTTTTTAGAGTTTCGCAGCGACTTGCCGGATTGTTACAACCGCCTTACCTATTCCTGCCAACATAACGTAAGCGCTTGCCGTTGACGTGTTCCAGTTCGGATGGCATGGTATCCAGTAAACTTACTTTTGCTTGTGGCCTAACATCCACGGTTCAGGTTTGCTACTTACCATAACCACCTTTGGTGTCTCTAAGCGGCGTGAATTTCTTACCATCACGAAATCCGCCTGCTTGTTTGCTTTCCAATATCATAAGAAATCTATTAATATTGCTATTTTACTTATGAAATATATTAATGAATATTTCACATTCTAGAACAAACAAGGACACAGGTTAATCCGGTTGGCAACACTGCGCTTTCCGCCATTAAACCGTTCAGTCACGAGGCGTGTCGAAAACAGACTTCTATAATAGGAAGGTAGACGAGGCACTCTCACTAAATTACAAACCGCACCAATGTTATCCTTTCTGCAAATGTGTCCACTCTACCCACCTTGATGCCAGCAACGTGACTTAATAAAAACCTTGCGGTTAGCAACATTAGCCATTACGAAAAACATAATTTCGATTTATTTTGCTGATAACACATAAAAAGTGAGTAAAAAACGGGTCTTAAAACGAGTTTTGTTTGTCAATATATGCTAAATAAATAATTATATGGTATTGGTTTTAAAATACAGAAATAATTGTAATCTATATATTAATACGTGATGCCAAAACTTTGGACCCCTTTTTAAATTACGAAAATTGCGCGGACGCAGGAGCGTAAAATTTGGCACACTTATAGTTTATGTGTAGGAGAAGTGCAGAACGCTAATATTTTTTAATAGTAATGCTTAAAAAGTACATTAAATCAATAAATAAAACCTTACCCACTCTACCATGCATTTAACACACACAAACAAATATATTGATGATAACAGTAAAAGCAAATCAAATTCAAATCAAGTAGATTTTATTACGTAGATCTATGCAAGGATTCCTTGTAATACACGTTTGTTCTTTTTATTAAGATATATTAATAAAGTGCGCGTTTATGCTGAAATGCACTAATTTTAAATCGTTTCATAGGTCGAAATTAATAAATTTTAATATCTTGTTAATAAGAACATCTTCATTTCTTAAGATCAACTACTTTGTTACCAAACTTTTTATTGCGCCATCTGTGATCTTTTATCGTTATAATCAATATATTTCTTTGTGTGTGTCAAATACATGGTAGTGTGGTTAATGTTTTATTTACTGATTTAATGTACTTTATTAGCATTATTATTGAAAAATATTAGCGTTCTGCGCTCTTCCTATACGTAAACTGTAAGTGTGCCAAATTTTATACTCCTGCGTCTGCGCAATTTTTGTAAAAAAGAGTCCCAAGTTTTGGCATCACCTATTAATATATAGGGAGGCAGCTCCAAATATGAATTTAACAGCTGTCAAAATTTAAATAAATCATTGTTCTTTTTTGCATTTTTATGTAATTATGTTGTATTAAAGGATTATTTAATGAGTTCGTTATAGAATGCCATCTCTATGGAATATATGTCGATGGTATTGAGGTATTGAGTAACCTTAGTCCAGTTCGCATGTGGGAAATCATTGTGAAAGGCTCCCTTGGCACACTTGATATACAAACGTAACTTTACCCGAGCACCACGAACTCTGCCCACTCGTAATCCGACCTCACTTGTTTACTTTACATAGGTTTCGTTATATAAACCGATTTACTTTCCATTTATAGAATCTAATAGTCCGGTCTTGCCTTCATGAGGTCCGGGGTTCGATACGGTAGGGTTTTTTTGTCGCCTCTGTGGTCTAGCGGTTCAGTTGTCGGACTTGACTGTATGAGGTCCCCGGTTCAATTCCCGGGTCGGGCAACAAAAAAAATTGGGGTTTTCCAATTTTCTAATAAAAAATGTTGCTCGGATCGGATATTTGACCGGTTGGCGATAGACTTGCCACCTATCACATTGTGGGACTTAGTATCTTCGGCTAGTCGTGGGTGCCATGGTTGTACCTCTGCCTATCTATTCGGGGATATGAGCGTGAAGATACCTGCTTTTATTTAATTACTATAACTCTTAGTTATTTTTAGTATAGTGGTAAGAGAAGGGGAAGTTAAAAATACACAAAAGGCTTTAAAAAATAGGCAAAACACGAGCTCCAAAATAGTTCTCGAAACATATCTGTTATAGGCAGGCTTTCTAAATGACAATTATACTTTTTCACAATACACTTTATGTCATACTTAAGCCACTTCACTTCACTTTTTACAGTATCATCACGGCTATTCAGCTACATATAACTAAATTAAATTTATTTCTTTATACATAAAATGTACATAATGTTTGAAAGTCAACCCTTCCTTTTTTAGAGTTAACCAGTAGGTACAGTACTATTTTTTAAATTATGTTCTTCGGCTTTACACTTTTTACTCTTTTTACACTTTAAACTTTTATTTTTAAATTGACTGATCTAATCTAAATGTAAGCGAAATTATTAATTATGTAATAACAACTCTATATAGATATCTTTAAAATACATTCGGATTTCCGAAGCTTGACGAATATAGCCGAAGCGCATTATTTAAATAGTACTACAGTATATAAATACATAAAGTAATCATAACATTTGATCATCATCTTCGGACAAAATATTACGGCTTTGCCCGGTTGCAGGCAAGACAAAAGGAGATACCTTCTTTATCGCTTTTGACAGAGATGTGTCTAATCATAAGTTATATAATTGTGTTGTATTAAAGGATTATTTAATGAGTTCGTTATAGAATGCCATCTCTATGGAATATATGTCGATGGTATTGAGGTATTGAGTAACCTTAGTCCAGTTCGCATGTGGGAAATCATTGTGAAAGGCTCCCTTGGCACACTTGATATACAAACGTAACTTTACCCGAGCACCACGAACTCTGCCCACTCGTAATCCGACCTCACTTGTTTACTTTACATAGGTTTCGTTATATAAACCGATTTACTTTCCATTTATAGAATCTAATAGTCCGGTCTTGCCTTCATGAGGTCCGGGGTTCGATACGGTAGGGTTTTTTTGTCGCCTCTGTGGTCTAGCGGTTCAGTTGTCGGACTTGACTGTATGAGGTCCCCGGTTCAATTCCCGGGTCGGGCAACAAAAAAAATTGGGGTTTTCCAATTTTCTAATAAAAAATGTTGCTCGGATCGGATATTTGACCGGTTGGCGATAGACTTGCCACCTATCACATTGTGGGACTTAGTGTCTTCGGCTAGTCGTGGGCCTGGTTGTGCCTCTGCCTACCTCTTTGGGGATATGGGCGTGAAGAAACAATTTTTTTATAACGAACAATGAAATTAAACTTTAAAGAGAAACAAAAATCCAAAAAACACACCAGACTCGAAGGGTGACTTGTATAACTTTTTTTTGGATAACATTCAAATTACAAACATTTTTTTTTATGATTTCGTAAAATATTTATTTCTAAGAACAGCAAAACCTAAAATTGTATTCTGTAATTAAATATACTAAACACAAGCAGCCCTCATATCACTTTTCCTGGTAAGAGTAATATGAGTAGTAATTTCCTGTTACAGGAAAATGTGTAAGAGGAAACTACTGTAGGTTTTTATTTAAATTGCGCTAGCTACAATAGTAATTTATTGAATTTGTGAAATGTTATGAATTCCCCGTATTGGTCCGGGCTTGTAAAGACGAGCATAGGCTTACTGTCACTAACACAGGTGGAAGAGTTTCGCAACGACTCACCCGGATGGGTACTACCGTCTTTGCTAAATAGCTGCTGCCATGATGTTAGCGCTTGCCATTACCATGTTTCAGTTCGAAGGGTAAGGTAGCCGGTAAACTTACTTTTGCTCGAGACCTGACATCCCGGCCTAAGGTTGGCAACTCACCATTTCCACCTTTGGTGTCTCTAGGCGGCGTGAATTTCTTACCATCAGGAAATCCGTCTGCTTGTTTGCCTTCCATTACCTTAAAAAAATTGATAAGTTTATATACATTAATTGTTAAGTTTATATAGATCATCTACATTAATAAAAATCTAGGTATCTATGTTAGGGATTAGATATGAGCGCCCGTTTGGCGATGGGCTTGTCATCTATCACATTTTCTAAATCTACCTGCCCTGATTGTGCCTCTGCCTGTCTCTTTGGGGACATGGACCTGAACATACTTTTCAATTGGTAACCACTGGACTAGACTAACATCACGATAACACTTTACACTAGTTAGAAATAAACGTCCATTGGCGCCAAGTTACGAGATTATTGACCAACTGATTGAACTGCGCACAATCGGACTGGTTTGACACACCCACGCTCGAAGGTGAATAAGCCACGTAATCGGTGTCTGACAAACATCCTAGCGAAACGGCTAGCAACAGATAATAAAGTTGGTTCAACAACTACACGGGCTATTTATTTAATCTATGAACAATGAACGAGATCTTGTTTTAAAACGATATCTCGTTGCATCGACTTAAATAAACTACTCTCATTATGATGTGATCATTTTTTTAACCAACATTTTTTTTTTATGTTATAGGAAGGCAAACAAGCAGGCGGATTTCCTGATGGTAAGAAATTCACGCCGCCTAGAGACACCAAAGATGTTAATGATGCGTTGCCAACCTGAGGTCAGGATATTAGGCCTCGAGCAAAAGTAAGTTTACCGGCTACCTTACCCTCCGGACCGGAACACGTCATGACGTTATGGCGGCAGGAATAGGTAAGGCGGTGGTACCAATCCGGGCGAGTCGCTGCGAAACTCTACCACCTAGTCAGATGTCACGGTGTTAGCGACGATAAGCCTTTGCTGGCTTTTTACGAGCTGCCTGGCAAGAAAGGCAGATGGTCTATTCTGCAAAGGTGCCCGGACCAACACGGGGAATACTTTGAGTTTGAAACCTGAGAATCTCCTCAGAAGTTCGAAGTTTAGCGGCAACCTGGGACGTTTCTACGCGCGCTTCAAAGGTTAGAACTTCGGAGGCTTTCGAGGTTCTCTTACTGGCTGTAATATAGTTAGTATCTCCAACAGTAGGTGCGCTGGTACGGGTCGCCTGTATAGTTGTGAAACCAGCCTAAATGACTTTCAAACTTGAAAGGACCTTCGTTATTGTGCTTCTTGTCATTGTTCTCCATTAACATTAAATTCCACTTCCAATTGTCACGATGATGTTTCAGTGATTAACATGTACTTAGGTAAAATTGTAATGATTTTGCCTGTCTACTAATATAGATAACAATAATAGTTTTCATTATTTCAGAAGGCGTTAAAGTTTTCAAAGAAAGAATAATATAAATAAAACTGTATTTGTAGTCATTTAAGTCCTATTGTAAATATGAATAAAAGGCCTTTAAATTATAAATGAATAAGTGCATGCACTGCGGTTTTTAAAGTAAGTTTTTGATTTTAGGCTAAGTTTGTGAATTTAAAAGATGTTTACAAAAGTGATATGACTACAATACAGTTAATATTTTCACTACACAGTTATCCGTCTCTTATTATCTTATTAATTATAAATGAATAAGTGCATGCACCGCGATTTTTAAAGTAAGTTTTTGATTTTAGGCTAAGTATGTGAATTTAAAAGATGTTTACAAAAGTGATATGACTACAATACAGTTAATATTTTGACTACACAGTTATCCGTCTCTTCGCTGAAAAAGTCCCCCTATCTCTAAACTGAATCCTAAAAACGATACCCTATATTACTTCCGGTTAGAGTTTCTTTTGAAAAATCAAAACGTAAATCACTCTAATCACTTGCGAAATTATTGAAAACGAACGAATATTTCTTCATCTTCATAGTATAAAACAAAGTCGCTTCCTATGCCCCTTTGTATGCTTAAATCTTTAAAACTACGCAACGGCTTTGGATGCGGTTTTTTAATATGATTGAAGAGGAAGGGTTATATGTATAGCCCTGAATTCCCGAGCTTTGCTCGGTATTTTTTTAGCAAACACTCATTGACTTCGTGTCACTTAAAAATGCCATCTGCTGGGACAACTTTATTGCTCACAAAAATAGTATTATTATTCGCCAATAGATGTCAGGAAGAGTCATATTTTTCAGTTTAAACACGAATAAAATGACATTTTCTAAAAATGATTCCAAGCTAGATCGATTTATCGCCCACGAAACCCCCTACATACTAAATTTCATGAAAATCGTTGGAGCCGATTCCGAGATTCCTATTATTATATATTTATATATATACAAGAATTGCCCATTTAAAGGTATAAGATTTTATACCCGTGCAAAGCCGGGGCGGGTCGCTAGTTATTTATAAGTGTTGTAGACAAAGTCCTTGCCTTCGACTTCGTGCATCAGTGATTGTTACAGAAATATCCTTCGAATACACACAAGCGAATACTGTTGCTATAGTGACATAAATACTTAAAGCAATGGTGCAATACTGTTTCACGATAGATTGCACAAAATTTCACACCTCTATACGAATAAAGAGATCATTGAAGTATACACCACGTTAGAAGTCAAGGAAAGAGATTTGTGATTTTTTAGAATACATTAAGGCGTAGACGCAACGTACGGATGTTGCTAGTTCTGCAAATGGAATGGAACCAATGGTGTCAGGTACTAGCTAATGGATAAACAGCTCTGCCATACTCCTAACTAGGCTTAGTTTGAGCATGATTTTTTTTTACGACCTAAAAGTAGTAGACAGCTAATTAATAACTGGGGTCTTCACAATAAGACTCCAAACAGTTTTCCATATAGGCATATGAAGTATTTAAATACATTCACGTCCATTTCCCCGAAAACGTGGGCAGAGGCACAACCAGGGCACCCACGACTAGACGAAGACACCAAGTCTCACAATGTGCTAGCCCGAGCAACATTTTTTTATTAGAAAACTGGAAAATTCACATTTTCTAATGGTTTTTGTTGCCCGACCCGGGATTCGAAACCGGGACCTCATGAAGTAAAGTTCAACACCTGAACCGCTAGACCACAGAAGCGATGAAGTATTAACCTGATACATGGTTCTGTGCAAATAACTAGGACCTCGCTAAAATCTGCCTAGGACCTCGCTAAAATCTGCTTACTGCTACTTCTTTTAAATACAAAAAATAACCTGCCAATTTGACAAAAAAACATGCCACACAAGATAATTTTTCACGAGGATTTAAGTGTTTGTACTGTAAAATATACTAGCAGCGAGAAGTAGGAGTAAGGACATACACAAGTGAAGCCGTAATACACCGGTTGGTATATAAAATTATCTTTGTTATTGAGTCAACAACTACAACTGGTTTGTGTGTAATACTCTACGCATTGGCTTAACGTAGGGTTGTTAATCTCTTGAATTACAAGATTGAAGACGAGCTGATGACAGGCTCATCTATCAGTAGATCCTCGATATGCTGATGACAGGCTCATCTGTCAGTAGATCCTCTTGTCAAAAGTTACAGCTCGCTGCAGCAGTCCCGTCGTGACCACGGCCTATGCAACTAGGACGAAATATCGACAAATAAAAGGAGATCGTGAGTATCCCGTATAAATAATTAAAACTGTTAACCTCAAGAATGTTAGGTGAAGAATTTGATTATTTTGACGATCTAGGACACAATTTCGAAATTCACAAAATCTTAAAAGTATCTTCACGCCCATATCCCCGAAGAGGTAGGCAGAGGCACAATCGCGACACCCACGACTAGCCGAAGACACTAAGTCCCACAATGTGATGGGTGGCAAGCCTATCGCCAACCGGGCACATATCCTATCCCGAGCAACATTTTTTTTATTAGAAAATAGAAAAACACAATTTTCTTTTTGTTGCCCGACCCGGGATTTGAACCCGGGACCTCATGCAGTCAAGTCCAACAACTGAACCGCTAGACCACAGAGGCGATAAAATCACAAAATCTTAACCTTTTTATTAATTTTTTTTTAAATCCTTTTTCGAATTTGTAAAGTATGATTATTAAAATTGACAGCCCTGGCTAAATTGCAAGTATTCGATAACCCGGCCATTTTGAAACGTCTCTCTTAATTCAACGGTTGCTTCCACCGAACGTCCTTCTACAAGTTACCCTCTCTAGCTGAGGAATGTGATCACGCCACCACATTATCCACAAACTCATATGCATACAAGAACTCGTTCAAATACAAAAAAATCCGGTACAGGCAGTTTTAAACACAGATTATAAAACGTTTTTAATACACATTACGCAAAGTGCTGTTTCGCAATACTTTGAAGGGATAAAGCTATAATTAATCATTGTTTAATCTAAAGTTTGATTTTGATTCATTTTTTTTTTATAATATTGGAAGGCAAACAAGCAGACGGATTTCCTGATGGTAAGAAATTCACGTCGCCTAGAGACACCAAAGGTGGTAATGGTGCGTTGCCAACCTGAGGCCGGGATGTTAGGCCTCGAGCAAAAGTCAGTTTACCGGCTACCTTACCCTCCAACCGGAACACGTCAACAGCAAGCATTGACGTTATGGCGGCAGGAATAGGTAAGGCGGTGGTACCAATCCGGGCGAGTCGCTTCGAAACTCTACCCCCTAGTCAGATGTCACGGTGTTAGTGACGGTGAGCCTATGCTCGCCTTTTACGAGCTGCCTGGCAGGAAGGCAGATGGTCTATTCTACAAAGGAGCCCGGACCTACACGGGGGTTATGAACGGGTCATTTATGAATACTTCCACACTAAAGCTATATTTATAGAAGTTATACAGTTATATTTATTAGGCTTTCATGGCTCAACCTTTGAACTAATTTTTAAGGAGTTTTGTACGATGAGAGTTAAAAATCCCTAGATGTATTTTTTATGTTTTAGGTCAACGAACAAGTACAAGGCTCTCCTAATGGTAAGAGATAACACAGTCTATAGACACCATAGATGTGACAGGTGCGTCGCTATCTTCTGGACTACCTAATGTTAAGTCTATTGTGCAAATCTGCTGCAAAGCAAAGAGGCAGATGGTCTATTCTACTTAGCACACAAGCACGGTAGATTCTTATTCTGTTTATTAATGGTTATCTCATATAATATTCCCGTGTTGGTCCGGGTTCCTTTGCAGAATAGACCATCTGCCTTCTTGCCAGGCAGCTCGTAAAAGGCGAGCATAGGCTTACCGTCACTAACATCGTAACATTTGACTAGGTGGTAGAGTTTCGCAGCGACTTGCCCGGATTGGTACCACTGCCTTACCTATTCCTGCCACCATAACGTCATGACGTGTTCCGGTTCGGAGGGTAAGGTAGCCGGTAAACTTATTTTTGCTGGAGGCCTAACATCCCGGCCTCAGGTTGGCAACGCACCATTACCACCTTTGGTGTCTCTAGGCGGCGTGAATTTCTTACCATCAGGAAATCCGTCTGCTTGTTTGCCTTCCATTATCATAAAAGAAAAAAAATATAAAAGGACAATGAAGTTGTGCTTAACAGTTAGTGTATGAATGAACATATCGCTTGATTCATTTTCCTTAACAATTGATTCTTATGAGCAGTGTATTCGCCTCAGTTAATGTTATGGAAATTGCAAATAAGTACATCGTATTTTTATGGTTTATTCCATTTATCCTTTACAAGTACCTGAAGTCTATACAAAAAGTGACGAAGAAACTGCGAAACAGACATACCGAGCAGGCCCACGGCTCCCCTGATGGTACGAGACAACAGTGGGCTAAAGATACCATTGATGTTATAGGTAGGTCGCTGTGCTGAATCCGGGATCGAAGTCCTATTGTGCAAGTCTACCGGAACATGAGTGTCATGGTGGCAGAAAAAGGAAAGGTGGTGAATCCCTACCTGGCAAGTTGCTGCACAGCTCTATCGCCAGTGGTCTTGTTGGTGATGACCTATATTCTATACAGTGCTCGACTCTTACGAGGTGCCTAGTAGAAAGGTAGATGGTCTTTTCTACTCAACGGACCCGGAAGAAACAAAAGCCCTAATTAACTAAATATGAAGTTTTATTTAGTTGACTTATTATAATTATGCTAAAAAAAATATAATTTTATCTCGTTTGTAAATATGACAAGATTATTTTCATATTTCATATTCAAATAAGATTTTACTGTTATCGTGCAATGGATTTATTCTACATATCTCAGTAGTACAATTATATTTACATTTACAGCTCACTTAAAAGCCTGTCCCCGGGTCGGGCAATACCCTCCACCTCCCATGGCCCTACCAACCATTATGGTTATACGGGCCGAAACGCGGGAGGTGCACAGAATCTGCTCTAATACTCTCTTTCTCGTGCACTTCTTGGCTCCCTACAAGTTCTTTTTTATTTCAACCTATTGTCCAACCCCTCTAGCATTTTTTTTCGCGCGTTCAATACATTCAGAATCTCTATACTCGTCTTGCATGTAGCGCCTCAAAAGCCCCAGGTCGGGCAACAAAAAAATGGAAAATAAAGTAGGTATGTCCCTGGTTGGCGATAGACTTGCCAACTATCACATTGCAAGACTTAGTGTCTTCGGTGACTCGAGGGTGCCCTGGTTGTGCCTCTGCCCATCTCTTCGGGGATATAGGCGTGAAGATATTTTTTTATATAGACGGATTTGACAAAAAATGAGGGTGACACCGTCTTAATCATGACAACACCATATTACTTAAAGTTCCGCTAGGACTAAACTATTCCGAGATGAAGAGTAATTAAATTATTGTTTTTCTTATTTACTGTTCAATTTTCCTCTTTTTCTTTCCATGAAAACCTTCTACCGACAATAACTAATACAACAAAAAAATTACTAGCAAAATTGGTCTATCTGTTCAGGCATATGACTACGCGGAATGGGGATTCATTTTCATATTTGTATAGATAGAGCAACAGAATATAAATAAATCAAATGTCAGCAAAAAATGAAAAGAATTTTTTTGTTATCTCTAAAAACATATTCTAATAGAGGTTTAGGATGTTTAGAATTCACAAAGCCCCATCATCTTAGACCAATATAATATCAGTCACATAAAAGTATAGAAAGTTTTCATACCTGCTTACACAATGTATGTGTAGTACATACATGTAGTATATACCTACAGTCAATAAAACATCAATCAAAGCACGCCGTTAAACTATCGTTCACAACACATACAATAATCGTGTCATGAATGACATTTTGAACAAGAACGAGTGAAAGTTATTAAATCAGTTTCACTGTTAGACTTTTTGCATCCATTTTCATTGTGAGTACACGGTTTCTAATACATAACCTCTCATACACATTGTTTTAGGTATAACCTAGGTGCTTTAAAATTATCTGATATCGATAAGTATAAAAGATAAAACAGTTTAGATTTTGAGTCTTCGAAGTAAGTAAGAGAGTGTTTAGTTGTTGTTTTTTTTTTCTTTGCACCCCACTTAAATAAGGTTGACTGGTAGAGAATGCCATGTAGCATTAAGTCTACCTTTGCACACTATAGTGCATGGATTTTAAATAAATAATAATAAGTATACATGGGGTACACTAAAAGTTTTGCACTTCTAGCTAATCGGAACTTTTCGAATTTAATTTTTTTTTTATGTTATAGGAAGGCAAACAAGCAGACGGATTTCCTGATGGTAAAAAAATTCACCAAAGATGGTAATGGTGCGTTGCCAACGTGAGGTCAGGATGTTAGGCCTCGAACAAAAGTAAGTTTACCGGCTACCTTACCCTCCGGACCGGAACACGTCATGACGTTCTGGCGACAGGAACAGGCGGTGGTACCAATTCGGGCGAGTCGCTGCGAAACTTTACCACCAAGTCAGATGTCAAGGTGTTAGTGATGATAAGCCTATGCTCGCCTTTTACGAGCTGCCTGGCAAGAAAGGCAGATGGTCTAAACTGCAAAGGACCAACACGGGGAAATGTTATATTTTTAAAACGTCGGAACCTTCTTAGTAATAAAAAAAACCAATTAGCAGGAAATAATTTGTCAATTGTTTTTTCAAACACATCAACCAGCTTAAATATGCTGAGATAAAATGTAATTTAAAAT
>NJDD01000509.1:121765-141235 GCA_002245505.1 Calephelis nemesis
CGTTTGTCTTTTTACCACACATCAACCAGCTAAAATATGCAGAGATATTATGTAATTTAAAATAGAGTTAAAAAGATGCTATCTTCATCACCCTGTTTTAAGAAACTTCTCGCAACCCACATTCTTTCCGCTTCGTTTTTAATAAATGTTTAGTTAATATTTATTAAAAATTAGTTTAATGATAAAGCAATATGAAGTAGACGTTTAAGCCAACCGAGGATTTTGATGTAGCAGCAGTACCTCACAATTTTACTACCTAATAATATCAATTACTCTTTAAAATAGAAAAGAATAGAATCCTATTAATACTATAAATGCGAAAGTTTGTATGTATGGATGTATGGATGTTTGTTACTGTTTCACGCAAAAACTACAAAGCCGATTACGATGAAATTTGGTATGTAGGTAGCTGAAGACCCAGAATAACATATAGGCTACTTTTTATCCCGGAGTTCCCGCGGGATTGGGACTTACGCGGGTGAAACCGCGGGGCGCAGCTAGTAGAAAATATTTTTACTAACATTCACCTTACTAGAGGCACTTGTGACGAGTCTACTAAAAACTACCACCGGATCGGAACGCAGCCACAATCTGAGAAGAAACAAACTCTATCTATAGCAAACTCTGTAACAAATGCATATTCAACTTAGTTTACTGTATTGTAAAGGGCAAATATTTAATATTCCCAACCTACCAGTAGCAATATGATCGCATCATTATATGACTAATGATAAAATAGGTAAAATCGATATTTTTAAAGCATTGCGTCAAGTTATTTCGCCATTTCGAAACCGGTTACATTTTTTACAAGACAGATGTTTAGCAGACGGAGGTGGAAGTCCGTATTCGCAAAGTTAAATTAAAATTATGTAAGCGTTCAAACACAAAAGTAATAATGGTAATAATTTTATTAAAACTACTACACACCTCTGCAGTGTAGTGGTCCAGCTGTTGGCCTTGCCTGCGTGAGGTCTCGGGTCCGATTCCAGGGTCGGACAAAAAAAATGAAATTTGGTTTGTTCAAATTTTTAATAAAAAAAAGGTTGCTCGAGATTGGATATGTACCCGGTTGGCGATAGGCTTGCCACTTATCATGTTATGGGACTTAGTGTCTTCGGCTAATCTCTGGGTGCCCTAGTTGTGCCTCTGTCTATCTCTTTGGGGATGGACATGAAGATACAGCAACAATAAATAAAAAACTACAAAAAACCGACGTTTCAGTAACAGGATCCCACCATCAGATTCAGACTTGGTAAAAGTACATTCTATTCCTTTTCTAGCCCTTTCAAAAACAAAATATTTTTTAAATCTGTCCACAAATGACGAAAAAATCGAATAACATTATAACATATATAATATAACATTATAAAAAAATCTTCAAGCCAGTATCACCGAATAGGTAGACATAGGTACAAACATGGTATCGACGTTCAGCTGAAGGTATTTTTAAACCTACTATGTGATAGCAAACCTTTAACCAAAGGGGCACATATCTAATTCTGGGCAACTTGTTTTTAGTAGATAATTTCAAAACACATTGAGTTGCCCGACCCTGGAATCGAACCCAAAACTCAGATCACGCCAACACAAGCCACAGAGGCGATAAAGCGTGAAGTGTATTTATTCTATAGTAAGTTTAAAACAAAAATTTCAAAACAACATTTGATGTTTCTTAAATAAGTCAGTCTAAAACTGGTTCTAAGGTTTGTCAACATGTTTTTTCTGATAATAGTTTTATTTTACATAAAAATGAAGCTAGGCAGGTCTGCAAGGATCGTCATTCGTAACAATTGGCGCTCGATACACTTTTATACATAACTAGCTATTCCCGTGAACTTTGTTCCGCCCGTTCAGTTTGAATGGGGAAAATTAAAAATGTTGTTTTTCCCGGTTTCCTCATAATCGAACATGATAACATGTATCCTATGTCCTTCTGCTGGTTCTAAGTTACCACCCCACTAATTTTCAGCCTAATCGGTTGAGCCGTTCTTGAGTTATAAATAGTGTAACTTACACCACTTTCTTTTATATATATAGATATACACTTTGTATCATGGTCATAGCAAGATACAAGCAAAGTTGCATCCGGAGGAGCGGATGCCCACTCACCCAGACAGAGACTAAAAATTCGTCCGAAAAAGGTGAATCGGAAAAGGAGAAGTTAAAAACACTGTTATGATTACTTAAATATCACGATTAAAACAACCTAGTTTAGGATTTTCTTTGTAAGTCCCCCTCCCCCTTAATCCTGGCTACGCCCTTGCTCTGTATACACTTAAACATATATTACATACTTTAAGGAACCATATTGTGTGTTTGAATGTAAAAATTAAAAATTGAATATACATTTTAGTAAAATATGCGCCTGTTAAATTTCAAATTGAAATTTATGTGCTTATAAAGTCTTACCGCCTAACTACAAAAATATTGAGACGCTTGTTTAGCTAAACACTGCTTAAAATGTATTTTGCTTTCTGTCTACTTCAATTGTAAAAATATCGACACCAGATTTAACATAAACATAGATAAGTACTATATCAAAAAGATAAGTGTTCAGTTTTTATACTTTTTTTCAAATTACTTTTATAGTCTCAAAAATAGAGATTCGTCGCTTAAGACGTTTACTTTAGAGCGCCATTGTTCACAGTAATCATGGAACGGGGGAGCGCAGTGATTGGCTCTTCTGGCTAACTGAGTATGGGGCCTTAAGTGTTAAGCTCGACTGGCTTGATACCACCGCCTTATCTACTTCTGTCGCCATATCGTCTTTCATACGGAAAGATAAACTAACCGGTAGACTTTGCACACATGGCTAAAGATTCCGACTACTTGGAGTCTTTATTGATGGTGTCTCGCCTCTGTGGTCTAAGTTTCCAACCTGACTTCATTAGGTCCCGGGTTTGTTTCCCGGGTCAGGCAGCAAAAAGAAAATGTGGTTTTCCAATTTTCTATTAAAAAAAATTGCTCGGGATTGGATATGTGCCTGGTTGGCGTTAGGCTTGCCACCCATCACATTGTGGGACTTAGTGTCTTCGCCTACTCGTGGGTGCCTTGGTTGTACCTCTGCCTACCTCTTCGGGGTGCTAACTGATGGTATCAATTAGTTATCTTTTACCATCAGGAGAGCCACGTGCTCTTTCGCTAATTTATACTCTAACAAGTTATTAAAAATACTTCACACAAGCTTGTCTTTTAAAGGCTATTTCTATCAGTAGGTAGACTTGAGAAATACTATTCAGGACGTCTAAAAAAAGCTCATGACGATAGCATAACGTTGGGAGTTTCAAGTATAAATTTGCATCAAATTTAATATCAATTTTGATCAATTAAAATTAGTCATTAGTCATAAGTCGTCAGTAAGTCATGTCAGGCTCTTGGGTAAAGCGGCGGCCTCATACACAAGCTCATGTAAGATTTGGCGGCGACGAGGAAATACATGATAAGCTAATTTCTTCACGATTATTTCATTTGCGCACATTCACTGAACAAAATCGTACAAAATGCCACCAAAATTTACTAATTTCACTCAATGTCAACACGAAATTCAATAATTATGAAAAAACTTCGACCATCTTTTCTCTCGATGGCGCCAAAAACTCCGATGTGGTTTTATTATGATTGATGTATTTTCATCTCTTATTCCATGTTGGTAAACAATCACGAGGTGTAGTGTAAAAAGTAACCTTCTGATGACTTTGAGCGTGAGGAAAAACGTGATGTCTAATTATAAAAAGTTAAGATAATTTAATTAGCATAAATAAAGGAAATTTTTCAAGAAGAGATTTCTTATGAACGTTATTTTCCTCGTTATTTTATTTAACTTTTTAATTCGTATTGAAATATCGATTTTGCTGTTGTTGTTGTTGTTGCTGTCTTAAGGATAGCGCTCATTTGGACGGGGCAATTGCAAAGCAATTACTTTAAAATGGTGAAATATGGGAAATAGCGACGCTGGTAGTTATCGTACAAAACTTTGGCGTTAAAATCGTATCGTTTTAGCAATGTCGTTTTTACACTCCTTGGTGACTGCAGGGCGCTGATTATGTAACTCAGTTGCCCACTCAAAATGAAAAAGTGTACATCAATTGGCTGTCAAATGACGTGTTTTATATTTGCTATCTCCAGTGACCAACAGAAATACAATAGAGATAGCAAACACAAATGACGTCATTTGATGTACATTTTTGCAGTTTGAGTTGGCAACTGAGATACATAAGGCCCCCCAGGCCGCATCGCAGACTGCGCGCGGGGTGCCGCGTGAAATCCGCCGCGATACAGCCGGCAAAGTGTACGTTGCTCCATAATAAATATATAAAAGCGATTTAAGTCCAACCTTGCGCGCTAGTCTAACGCGCAAGGGTTTATATATTTATTTAAATTTGAACAAGATATAATGAATGTTTTTATAACTTGTGCACCTACTTAATAATGCGAATGTGTAACTTCACTTTTGCTAATAAAAAGTGAAATTACACAACAGATCAAAAGGCGTGTAAGTTTTATTAGTAAGGGAGAAATAACGACAATATTTGGTATTTTTATAAAAGCTGGTTGATAAATTCTCGTACGGTAAAAAAATTCAGGACTTTTGATTTTTAACCGGCTTCGACAATTTTTTTTTTGTATCTTATTTCTTTATTCCCTCCCCCATTTGTTAACCCATATTTAGAGATTTTTTCTTTATTTTGAAGGGCGTTCTTTCGAGGTGATCTCATAGCCAAAATGTCTGGATCTGCTGATTCGTTCCAAGGAAAATCAAAGAAAACACTAAGTTTTTTGTAAAGTTAGATGTCACAATATTAAAATCAAAGTCGGTGTTTTTGCAGTTTTACTGTGCATAAATTATTTAATCTGGTAACCCTTGTTCCAATACGGTTAAACATTGTCAGTTTACATAAGTCACATGTATGGTTTGAGATTTAATAGTAAATTGTATTAATTCGTGTCAAAACAGATAATTGTGTAAATTATTTCAACTGGTATTCCTAGTTCCAATACGGTTAAAAAAACTGTCACTTTACATAGGTAAGTCACATGTATTGTTTGAGATTTAACAGTAAATTGTATTAATTCGTGTCTGAAAGATGATTGTGAATAAATTATTTCATCTGGTAACCCTAGTTCCAATACGGTTAAAAACATTGCCAGTTTATATAAGTCACATGTATTGTTTGGATTTAACAGTAAATTGTATGAAACTGTTACAGCAGGTGTGTGGAAGTGGGACATGTTTAATATGGCTTAATGACGTAATCTGTCACGCGATAATGTGCTCTACATCTACGTGACACATCTTGTTTTGAGTATTTTAAGAGTTTTGGCGCCATCGAGTGAAAAGATGGTCTAAGTTTTTTCATAATAATTATTGAATAACTTTTTTCGTGATATTGGAAGGCAAACAAGCAGACAGATTTCCTGATGGTAACAAATTCACGCCAACTAAAGACACCAAAGATGGTAATGGTGCGCTGCCAACCTGAGGTCGGGATGTTAGGCCTCGAGCAGAAGTGAGTTTACTGGCCACCTTACCCTTTGAACCAGAAAACGTCGCGACGTTATGGCAGCAGGAATAGGCAAGGCGGTGGTACCAATCCGGGTTAATCGCTGCGAAACTCTACCACCTAGTCAGATGTCACGGTGTTAGCGACGGTAAGCCCATGCTAGCATTTTACGAGCTGCCTGGTGGAAAGGCAGATGGCCTAATCTGCAAAGTCGCCCGGACCAAAACGGGGAAATGTTTATATTGAGTAAAGTTAGTCAATTTTGGTGGCATATTGTACAATTTTGTTTAGTGAAAGTGCACAAATGAAATTATGAAAAAAATAGCGTATCGTGTATTTCCTCCTTGCCACTAAATATCACTATATGAGCTTGAGTAATGAGGCCACCGCTTTACCTAAGACCCTGACAAGACTTATTGACGACTTATGACTAATTTTAATTGAAACTTAGTCTTAGTAATTTAAAAAAAACTTAGTAAAACTTAGTACGTAGTAGTAGTAGTTAGTAGTTAAAAACTTAGTAATTTGATGCAAATTTCTACTTGACGAATGGCAAAATATTAACGTGAATGCCAAAACCTAAAAAATAATTTTAAAAAATCATCTTTCAGACACGAACCAGAAACTTATTTTTGTATTAAATGCGGAACGGAATAATAATCAGTGGTTTCAAATGGTTTAATTATAACTATATCGAAAGAGTTAATAAAAATGAATAATTTAGGCTCATTAAAATTGAAATAACCGATTCCAATTCCATTACCATGTCAAAAATATGCGTTAAGAAATATAATTATCATAACCGAATTAGTATGAGACCACCTCTTAACCGTGTTGGTCCGGGCTCCTTTGCAGAATAGACCATCTGCTTTTCTGCCAGGCACCTCGTAATATGCGAGCATAGGCTTACCGTCACAAACACCGTGACATCTGACTATGTGGTAGAGTTTCGCAGCGACTCGCCCGGATCGGTACTACCTCCTTATCTATTACTGCCGCCATAACGTCAGTGTTTGCCGTTGACGTGTTCCGATTCGGAGGGTAAGGTAACCGGTAAACTTTCTTTTGCCCGAGGTCTAACATTCCGGCCTCAGGTTGGCAACGCACCATTAACACCTATAGTGTCTCTAGTCGGTGTGAATTTCTTAACATTAGAAAATCCGTCTGCTTGTTTGGCTTCTAATATCATAAAAAAAACGACTGCTGGGGGAAAATGTCCCCTATCGGCCCACCCCCTTTTATTATGTGTCCTGAATTGATTGACGGCAAATCTTTTATCTAATTTAGGTTAGGTAAACCTAGCCGAATGTTATCTATAACAATTTGGGGCATCGATTGGGACAATTGAAGTTGTGGAGAAGGTTCTCTAATTAAATAAGCTGTACGAGTGTGTGTTTATCGCCTTTGTAGTCTAGATACGGCATCGGAATTGACTTTTTGAGGTCCCGGGTTCGATCCACTATAAGGTACCACAAACATAGAAATGCGTAAATTCAATTATCTATTAAAAATAACGTTGCCTGGGATTAGATATGTGCCCGGTTGGCGATAGGTTTGCCATTTATCACATTGTGGGACTTAGTGTATTTGGCTAGTCTTGGGTGCCTCTGCTTACCTATTCGGTGAAGTGGGCGTGAAGATACTTTTTTTAATAAGATGTCGGTTTCGGGACAGTACCGGTATACGGATTACTGGCACCCATTTTATAATCGGTATACAGGTATCTAAATGACAAAAACCGCCAATCACCGGTACCTATGGAAACTGAAGATTTGGTATCGGTTCTAAGCCTTGCTTCCAATCGGTGGCAAGCCTATTGCCAAACGGGCACGTATCCAATCCTAAGCAATTTTTTTTAAATTAGAAAAGTGAACACATTTTCTTTTGGTTGCCCGACACCCATCGAACCCGGGACCTTATGCAAAGTCAAGCCAAATCCAAACTCCTCATGAACTGAAGTTCTGTTACAAATTCTTTAAAAACGGTGCTAAGAGTTTAATGTAACACTGACTTACCTTGAACAATATACAAAAGATACACAACTTGATATCTAATAATATTAAATATGTTACGAGGATGATTAAAAAAATGCAAGTTTAATTACCATACTATTATTCAGTACTGGCCATGAATACTATAGCAGTATAAAAGAAATTTGACCTAAGTTTAAAAATTAGAATACAGTATTTTATATGTAGGGTTAAGTAGCCGGTAGACTTGCCACAATACACACCGGCAGCGACGCACCTGTAACAGCTTTGGTGTCTATAGGCCACAAATATCTCTTACCATTAAGAGATCTGTGTGCTTGTTTGCTGACCTCTGAAATAAAAATAATCCTATTAATATTATAAATGCGAAAGTTTGTATGTATGGATGTATGGATGTTTGTTACTCTTTCACGCAAAAACTACAAAGCCGATTACGATGAAATTTGGTATGTAGGTAGCTGAAGACCCAGAATAACATATAGGCTACTTTTTATCCCGGAGTTCCCGCGGGATTGGGACTTACGCGGGTGAAACCGCGGGGCGCAGCTAGTAATATGATATACACGATTACAAAATACAATGAACGAGTCATTTTGCTTCCAGACCACAGTTTTTGTAGAAATCGTTAGTAGTTGACAAACTATTAATACGATATCTAACTACGGTAGCGCTTCGCAAGTATTTAACTTGAAACTTTAGTGGAGTGTTACTTTATAGACAGATTTCGAATGGGGATACTTGGTAATTCGTATACGAACATGTCGTTATATGAAATACTATAGGCCTGCCCCGGCTTCGCACGGGTATAAAATATACATATAAACCTTTCTCTTCAATCACTTTACTTATTAAAAAAACCGCATCAAAATCCGTTGCGTAGTTTTAAATATTTAAGCATACAAAGGGACATAGGGACATAGGAAGCGACTTTGTTTTATACTATGTAGTGACATTAGTTAGGTACGACAGCTGACATGCACACGGCTCTCCTGATGATAAGAAACTACCTCGGCAAAGACGCAGCGACCAGGATGTGCAATTCTACCAGCTTTCTTACCCTCCAGACCATAACAATCAAGCACCAGAAGACGTAACGTATCGAATAAGTAGACACTGATCCCTATCCGGGTAAGTTGCTACCCATCTATCCTCCATCAGTGCTCTTGTTGGTAATGGCCCAGTGGGCTCCTTTGTTGAATAGATCATCTGCCTTCCTGCCAAGCAGCTCGTTAAAGGCGAGCATAGGCTCACCGTCACTAACACCGTGACATCTTACTAGGTGGTAGAGTCTCGCAGCGACTCGCCCGGATTGGTACCACCGCCTTACCTATTCCTGCCGCCATAACGTCAATGCCTGCTGGTTGACGTGTTCTGGTTGGAGGGTAAGGTAGCCGGTAAACTGACTTTTTCTCAATGCCTTACATCCCGGCCTCAGGTTGGCAACGCACCATTACCACCTTTGGTGTCTCTAGGCGACGTGAATTTCTTACCATCCGGAAATCCGTCTGCTTGTTTGCTTTCCAATATTATAAAAAAAAACCGATGCTCTACTCTTACAAAGGAGGTAGACAATATATTTAACATTCAACCAACGTAAGCATCATCACTACACAGTATAAAACAAAGTTTTTTTTGCCCTATGTCAATTTGTATGCTTAAATCTTTAAAACTACGCTACGGATTTTGATGTGGTTTTCTTTAATAGATAAAGTGATGAAAGAGAAAGGTTTATACCTATTTTTCACAACCGCGCGAAGCCGGGGCGAGCCGCTAGTAATAAAATAAAGATAAAAAAACACTAGAGGAGGAACATTACTTTAACATTATCACACGTGTGACATAATAAGTGAGTCTAAAAGATAATTTTGTTTAATAAGAGCAAAGTTACACAGACAATGCACGGAACAGGTGCAGAGTTGAGCAAGTAAGAGATAACTTGATAAGTTCAGAGATATCAGTATGTTCCACGCAACCAACGAGACATCTCGTAATCCTTATCATGATTACTGCATTTTATTAAAGTAATGATAATTTAATTGCACGCTATTAGGAAATGGAATGCAGAAATACCTATTAATAAACATTTATGAAAGATGACTCAAATGGTTGATTCAACGTTTTAAAAGATCAGGGGGGTTACCATAAGCTCTTAAAACAGTACTATTTCAACAATACTAATTGTCAGTCGAGAAAGACAACCTTATGACGTATACCATAAAGTTGCTTATAAAGGCAGACATTTAGCAAGATGGAAATAATACTGCTTTAAGCGTTCATGGTAGGGCCCCTGTGCCGTTAAAAACTGCAACATAAGGGATGTCGCAGTTGCGTTGCCGCGTTTTCTAATAACAATAACATTTATTTGCGCAAATAGGGTAAGGGGGATCTTTAATACTAAACAAGCTCTTATTCCTATTTTACCAAATAGTTGGCATGCAAATATTTTATACAACTCATATTATTCTTTATTAGGTACATAAAATTATTCCATCATTTAATTAAAATTCTATTTTCAAATTAACTTCATTTAGGGCCACTTGCACATTCCCGGGTTACATTTGACACTGAGTTAAACTGTCAAATATAAGGTGATTTAACCCGAGTTAGACGTTAACTCAATGTTAAAGACTTAAACCAGGAACGTGCAAGTGGCCCTTACTAGTACATTTAAGTCATTCATTGAATTAGTCAGCTCTTTTCTTGAAGGTTCTTAAGTGGAAATATTTTGGAAACAACACCGGTAACAACTACGTAGTTTCGTAAATAGTATAGATAGTGCCACTTGAAAAACGAAGGAATACGAATGATCTCCACGTATCAAAATTGTATGGGTGAAATTTGAAGTTCTGAGCATTGAGAACACAAAAATGATGAATACTTCTAAAACAAGATGAGATTGTACATATTATTATTATACAGCTATGGATGGAGTAAAGTCTCATGATACCTATGCTATTGCCTATTAGGTATTACAAATAGCTTACCAAATGTAGACATAAACTTGAATGTTATTGCTTACCTGTAAACAAAAAATAGTTGGATATAAATACAAGTAATAAATTCAAAAAATACTATTTTACTTAATTATAATATGTAGGTATCCTTTACTGATATTATCCAAGGTGAAAGCTTTTGTCTTAATAATTTAGATGAGTAGTGAAATTGTATGATACACGAAAGAAAACAAGCAGACCAATTTCCTGATTTTTTTTTGACAAATTTTACGGCTCAAGACGGAAAACTTTTTTTTTAATTAGCAGGTTTAATGATTTTTTATAAGAAGCATAAAAAGGTGGGTAAATATTTATTAAAAAATATTTATTAAATTGGGAAAATTTTTAAAAAAGGTTAATAAGTAACAAATCTTTTAACCACCTATTTCAAAACCACATATATAACTATTTATACATTATTATTTTTCCCCGGGATCCATCTATGGTATCTACAGACCATAATTATTATCTCTTAACACCCCGAAATCTGAGGTATAGACAATTTTCACGCTAATTCGAAAACTCTGTCATTTTTCATCTTTGAGTTAAAAATGTGACACAAGGATACAATCGTAAAACGTACGGTCGTGCTCAAATCTTCACGCCCATATCCCCGAAGAGGTAGGCAGAGGCACAACCAGGGCACCCACGAGCACGACTAGCTGAAGACACTAATTCCCCACAATGTAATAGGTGGCAAGCCTATTGCCAACCAGGCACATCTAATAGAGAGCCACGTTTTTTTATTAGGAAATTGAAAAAAACCCAAGTTCCTTTTTGTTGCCCGATCCGGGATTCGAACCCGGCACTTAAGGCAGTCAAGTCCAACAACTGAACCGCTTGACCACAGAGGCACACACATTATACACTCCCCAAAAACATTAAAACTGCTTTGGTAGCCTAAGTCTGGACAGGCTGCTAAAAAAGGAAAAACTATTGTATTGTTATACTTTAAAAAATATGAAATCAAAAGGCAAACAAACAGACGGATAACCTGATAGTATGAAATACACCATACATACACCATAACTCCCAATGGTGTGTTACTATGTAGTTAATCCTTATTAACTACTTAAATAGAAACTTATTGGTTAAACTTATACACGAGGAAGTTTAACCAATAAGTTTCTATTCAAGTAGTTAATGTTTAACCTCTAGACTTTACACTGATAGGATCATGAAGCCCCGACGATGCTTAAAACGAATAATAATTAGCTTATAATCAATTATGAAGTAAAATTATCTAAATAAGTAAATTAATTTAATTATGAAGTTTATCGCCTCTGTGGTCTAGCGGTCCTGGTGTTGGACTTGACTGCATGAGGTCCAGGGTTCAAATCCCGGGTCGAGCAACAAAAAGAAAATTTGGTTTTTCCAATTTTCTAATAAAAAAACATAGCTCAGGATTGGATATGTGACCGGTTTGCGATAGCCTTGCAACTTATCACATTGTGTGTTCGGCTAGTCGTGGGTGCCCTGGTTGTGCATCTGCTTAACGCTTCGAGGATATGGGCGTAAAGATACTTTTTTTATGAAGTAAAACAGTTCTGTAATAACATTTTTTTTCTTTTTTTAAAATTTGTAGAAATGTAACTCAAGCACAGGGCAAATGCTAAAATAAAAATACCTTTGGAGAAACAAAGTTATTGCCATTATAAAATGTGAATTTCATTTGTAACGACGAACTCATTTAGGAGATACTCAGAAAAGTACCAATCATATAAGTAAAGTTAAAAACTTCACCACAGGACTAGAGTCCTCAGCAGCTCAAATGATTAGAGAATTCGATGGCTTGAGATGAATCATGAAGGTATAAGTTTAAATCTAGTTTAGAAGAATTTTTTTTTTCAAAATGTTTAGGTTTTGTTCGGACTATTTAGTAGATGGTTTATGTGAAGTTTACATAAAATCGGTCGAACGGTTCTGCATATATCACATTTATTGTAAAAAATTGATCCGCCATTTTGTTGATGGGTATTTTTCAGTCAAATCGAAACTTTTTTTAGATGGGAATTGTGCTGTCATATTAAAACGTTTTTCAGTTGTTTTCATCTTTTTTGTATTGCTGTGTTATGTCATTCACGCGGTCATATACATAACGAAGCACGTGCCGGGCCCACTAGTCTTAATATGTAACCTTGTGCACAGATATGGCTTTTTGTTTTAAAACGATTCCTAAATCTAATAACAGGCGTAACTATGTAATAAGCGTTTAAATGTTGTCACTCAAACGTAAAAACGCCTTAAGAGGATTAATACTCGTACGTATTTACTTAATTGTTTGAAGGCCGCAAACATGTACGTGTCCAAACAACAAACAACCGACAATACAACAGTAATATTTATAGTATTAAAGTCGGTTTTTGCAGTTTTATTGCACTTAAATTATCTATATATACACACAAGCTGTTGCCCGCGACTGCTTGCGTGGCAGTTAAGATATTTACTAAACTTGAGTTGAAAACTTAAAAAAAATTAAAACCTGTACGAATAATTTATTCCTTTTTATATCAATAGCTCATTAATAAGGACTTTCATACAAATTGTCAAACCCTATTTCGCCCCCTCAAGGGTAGAATTTCCAGAAAAGCTAAAAGACGTATCTACTCATTTTTAATAAGTAGCCCAAAAATAAAGTTTCATATTTCGTACTTAAAACGGTCTTACAAACAAATTTTAAACCCCTATTTCAACACCTCAGGGGTTGAATTTCCATAATTTCGTCCATAGTGGCTGTCTACTCAATAAAACGACTCTACTAACCAAATTTCATAGCTGACTCATGAATCAGTCAATCAAGACATGTATTTTATAAGTATAGATAAGTTAATCTCTTTTTCCCTTGGCTATCGAACCACGCGTGAACGAATAGAACCATTTCGCTAATTCTTTTTTCATTAAATGTCAAGAGCAGGTTCGTATGTAAGAAGAATTAAAATTAAATTAAAGTACCTAATAGTTAAAACAGGACAACGTCTGTCGGCACAGTTAGTAACAAACAAATATCCTTGGAAAAATTACAGAAATTGAATCGAGTTAGTTTCTATTTGATTTTGATCAACAAAGCAAATAGTATGCTTGAATTAAAGATGTTGGTCAACGAGACTGTTGGTAGTATTACTAAAATAAATAACGTAATAAATTTAATAAGAAGCCAGATTCAGAAATACAGCAACTAGATGTTTATCAAAATACTTACACATATTATATGACATAAATAGAATCATGTTCGTTTTTCCACTGACTTTCACTCACATGACTCTCGTTACACTTTCAGTCTTACAATTTTTTTTATTTAACATTGGAAGGCAAACAGGCAGACGGATTTCCTGATGGTAAGAAATTAAAACGCCCAGAGACACCAAAGGTGGTAATGGTACGTTGCCAACCTGAGGCCGGTATGTTAGGCCTTGAGCAAAAGTAAGTTAACCAGCTACCTTACCCTCTGAATCGGGACACGTCATGACGTTATGGCGGCAGGAATAGGTAAGGCAGTGGTACCAATCCGGTTGAGTCGCTGCGAAACTCTACCACCTAGTCAGATGTCACGGTGCTAGGACGGAAAGCCTATGCTCGCCTTTTACGAGCTGCCGGGCACAGGAAGGCAGATGGTCTATTGGCAAGAAGGCAGATGGCAGATGGTACAAAGGAGCCCGGACCAACACGGGGTAAAACAAACCAATATCAGTACTATCTTATTATCTTAAAACTATCTCGGTCAGTTTCATTTCAGTTATAACATCAATTTGATTTTTTTTTATTTAATTACTATTGTGGCCTATGATCGCCTCTGTGGTCTAGCGGTTCAGTTGTTGGACTTGACTGCTTGAGGTCCCGGGTTCGAATCCCGGGTCGGGCAACAAAAAGAAAATTAGGTTTTTCCAATTTTCTAATAAAAAAAATGTTGCTCGGGATTGGAAATGTGCCCGGTTGGCGATAAGCTTGCCACCTATCACATTATGGGACTTAGTATCTTCGGCTAGTTGTGGATGCCCTGGTTGTGCCTCTGCCTACCTCTTTGGGAGTATGGGCGTGAAGATACTTTTTTTTAATTGCTATTGTACTCAACATGAATATTAGCCACTGTTGTTCAATAAACTAATTTCGTTCACAAAAGTTCAGTTCTCCACGTGGCTCCTATTTGGTGGTAGTTCTGAGATTTATATAGATGCATCACATTAATCTCTTATATGGTCTATGTTAAATAATATTTGCTTATCGTTAATTACAACAACATTTGGAACTGACAACAAAAATCAAATGGTCTTAATTTTAAATCAAAATAAAGCAGTAAACGACACTGACAAAGAAACGTTTAAGTGGGCGGAAACGGTTTTAAAACACGAGTATCAAGGTCCATCTGAAAGTTTTGTAAGGCTTCTGCAGCCATACCGGATTCATGCGAATCAATAGGTCGTACTTGCAGTTTGAAGAATGCTGTTTATTTCCAAAAACACGTCTCAGACAATGTTCACTTGGTTGACATATATTAATACGTGATGCCAAACCTTCGGAACCTTTTTACGAAAATTGCGGCCACGCAATAGTATAAAATTTGGCACGCTTATAGCTTATCAGTAGGAGAAGTGTAGAACGCTAATATTTTTCAATAATAATGCTTATAAAGTACATTAAATCAATAAATATAACATTACCCACACTACCATGCATTTAACACACACAAACAAATATATTGATAATTAAAAAGTTTGGAAATAAAGTAGTTGGTCTTGAGAAATGAAGATGGCGTTCCCATCAACAAGATATTAAAATTTATTACGGTCGAATTTCGACCAATGGACTACCACTAGTTTCCAAAAACACGTCTCTGACAATGTTCACTTGGCTGACATAGCTTGAATTGTTTATAGTAAGCAATTCGGGTCACGATGTTTATTATTTTCTCTGCAATTAATATTCATGTTAAAATCCACAATTCGTAACGCTTACTATCATTTAAGTAGCACTGAGCGTAAACGAAGAGGCCTATCTCCATTATGATGTAACATTGAAATTAGACATGCCCCGAATACATATACAAACACACTAACAACTAAGGCATGGTTTGAATATTAAGAATTTATCATTGAACTGATTTCATAATAAGCTTTGCGCAATGTATGTACATCCTAACATATTTTGTTTAATTCAAATTATTGAAGGTCTCAATCTAATAATCGATAACAAATGAACTATATTAATGTCCAGTGAAGTTGTAAAAACCGCGCGGTTAGCAAAATATTAGCCATTTCAAATAAAAAAGAAAAGAAAACGTGACAAGACTGCATACCATTAATACGTTAAAACATTTGTAGTGTGATAAAAAAGAACAAACATAAAGCAATCCTGATGGCAAGAGAACTGTCATCACAGCTTTCATAGGTGCGCTCTGTCCCATGGCCGGGGGTTACAGGAGGTATAAATGGAAACCCAAGACTATTTATGCCATTTTTGTTATATGTTATGCAATTAATTATCTGAGAATTTACTGTTACATGGGTAAAGGCTTTAAAAACTACGCCATTGTTTATTAATGTCGGAGACGATGAAGATTGCAACGGTTCATATAATTTTCAAGTTAAAATTTGAAACAAATTTTCATACGGTCGACCTCAAAAGCGTCAATTAACATTAAATATGTCATTAAGTTACAATTTTGTAAAGAAAATGTGGACTTAATGATTGATTAAGATTATTGACACGACACGTTAATCAACATTAAATATATCATTAACTTACAATTTTTCATTAAAAATGTGGACTTAATGATTGATTAAAAGTTTGTTCACGTTTTCGAGTGCAGGAGCTAGAAAGTTTACTACAACATGATTAATTTAATTTTACACGGCTGGTTTAAAGTATTAGTCTCGACAACTATAAATAAAAAATAGGCTTTTATCGAATATAAAAAAAAGAAAAATTAAGATTAAAGAACTAAAGCTTGTATATAAAAGTCAAGGGACCTACTACCTAATTCTGAAATCGCGAGACGGTTGCAAAACGATGCGGGAAATCACAATACCAATTTAAGTCCATAAGCAATTGCTTGAGGACATCACGTACTTCAAAGAATTCGTCAAAATTATATTTCTTGAAAACGCTTTCAAAGTTTGCTCACATCTTCTTGGAATTGTGTTGCGCAAATGCAAATGACATCCTTGCGTATCATTTCGCCAACATTCGCAATACCCTTTGTTTCGTCAATGCCCATTTTCCATATAGAAAACAGTCTGCAAGAAAATTATAATTTGTTTTTATAGTAAACTAGCAGCCCGGTACGTACTTCGCTACGTATAAACTGAAATATTAAAAAATATATATATTGAGCAGGAATAAACAAACGGCTGAGGGTACCGACTTTGGAACAGGCAACATAAAAAAACAACTGAAAAAAGTTTCAATATGACAGCACAATCCCCATTTGAAAAAAGTTTCAATTTGACAGAAAAATACCCATTAACAAAATGATCCGCCATTTATTGAATTCATTTGTTACTAAAAATGTGATAAATGAAGAACCGCCTGACCGATTTTATGCAAACTTCACATAAACCATCTACTAGGTACATAGTCCGAACAAAGCCTAAACATTTGGTTTGGATAGGTAAGCCCGTTCTTTAGTTATAAAATTACAACGAAAAGTGGCATTGATTTTTATATATACACTAGCTGACCCAGCAAACTTCGTATCGCTTGACATTAATGCTTCGACAGTAGCGCAGTCTGTCGGATCCGATGTGAGACATTCCAAAATCAACAACGACTTATTATTAAAAAATTAATTAAAAAAACATTTTCCAGGAGACTAAATTGTGAATCTAAACCATTCTCGAATTCCCTTGAACACGCACAAAAACTTTCATCAACATCGGTCCAGCTGTCTAGAAAGAGTTCAGTGACGTACACACTCACAGAAGAATTATATATATAAAGATAAATATTTACTTGCACAAGCGCAAATGACTGAGCGAAAGGAGAAATGCGTACGTGTATTTCTGTGTGTAGACACCGTTAGCGGGAGAATTACCAGCTATTTTTGGATCACAAAACCTGCATGGCAAGTCTCCGTCAAGTTTTGCAGCCTTCTCGCCCGCTCCGCCTGTGATACCCATTTTTAGATCTAGAACGTTTTTGCTAGTTGGAATTTTTATTTAGTAACCTTTACTATTATATAAAACTAATTTTAACTTTACTTTAGTATTACTTAAGTCATACAGTACATTTTTCTACTCTCGGGTTAGATTAACGGCCAATATTAATAATCAATAATAATCCAAAACTTGCTGTCCAAAAATGATATTTGTATCCATTTTTATGTTATCGCTTGCCAATAACATATCTGTGGACAGAGGATAAATATGGCAATTAGGTATAGGCGGCGGATACAGCCATCTAGATTGCTTGAAATCCATCTTTAGAGATACATTATTAACGTTGGCCGCTGGTATATATATAGCATAATCATTCTATATTTTTTATTTTATATTTACGATTTTGTGTTACATCTTAAACCGGTTTTAATGAAACATATGAATTTAAAAATGGAAAAGTACCAGTATCATATTATATACCCAAAAATTATTGTGGAATTTTTAAAGTGTCGAGAAGATTTTCAACGCCAAATGATAAGATTTATATGAATTCGAGTTAGTTTGAAATATTATCTTTCAGCAATTACTTAGTATTTAATAAAACAAGTTTACGAGCTGCCATAAAAAGTTGGTAATTATCTGATATATAATTATGATCATGTTCGCTGCCGATCCAAATGTACTTCCATGGAATTATCTAGAAGTAAGTTCTAAATATTAAAAGAAGATCAGTTTTAGATATTTGATATAAGTAAATGAATGAGAGTAATTATTTTACATATAATTATTGTGATCATACTCACTGCCGATCCAAATGAAGTACATGGAATTATCTAGACGTTAGTTCTAAATATTTTAGGAATTTTCATTTTCTTGCTAAACGAATTTAGATCATAAAACGTTGCTTTGAGACTTAAAGTGTTAAAGTTTGTGAACAATATATTGTACCGTTACGAATATTAGTTTTAATCTTATATAAGCTTTACTTTCTACAATTAATAGATTTAGGTCTGTTTTAGCGAAGGGTTTTCGTTTTGTCGCATTTCTTTAATGCCTAAATATAAAGAAGTGCTTAAGTTATATGACGATTTCTTATTCGGCTAATTTTAGTCAAATTTGCGTATATTTTAACAATTTTATGAGACTGAAACTATAAATGTCTTAAGTTTAAACTAATATTACAAAATTAAAAAATTTAGAGATCTCCATTGGCAATACATGTTAAAAATGTGAAAGCTTTACGGAAAGGCTTTATACAGTAGGCAATGGCGAAGGAAATAGCCAAAGTATTAAAACATTTTAACTAAGATAAGTAATGTTTTTATTGGAGAAGATAGAGAACAAGCACACGGCTTTCATGATGGTATTATTATAATTAAAAAGTACGGGACAAACAATCCCGAAGATCACTGCGACCTTGACAGATCTATTGTGATCACGCCTCTTATTCATTAAGCTTCTTTCGTGATGGTAACAGAAAGCTGTGAAATAATACCTTCATTACCTATAGACAGAAATTTGAAAATCAATTATAATATAACTACTTACATACCGTTTTAAGGTTTTTCTGTTTAGGATAAAGCAAAGAAGGCTTCTAGAAAATTTTACGGAAACCAACGAATAATAACAATGGATCAAGGTAAAAACCAATACGGCGGTAAAATCAGTCAATGCTATCGACACGTTGTAAAAACAAAAAAGAAGGTAAAGCGATAATTTTGCTGGAGGGGGTGAATGGAGCCGAGTATAGGGGTAGTAAGGTTACGTAATACTACTTTTTACTGAATACTAGTAGAGCCGACAGACTTTGTCCTGATTTAATTAGGAATATTTTTAAAGTAAAAACTTCTTTAGCGGCGTTGCGTCCTTTTTTGGAATGGGTAAAAGTTTCTTA
>NJDD01000509.1:146029-165295 GCA_002245505.1 Calephelis nemesis
AAAAAAATGGAATACTTGTATTACAAATGACTTAAAATTAAATTGAAAAGGAAAAAAACAGAAGACAGAAGTCCAGGATTTTTTTAAACAAAAAAATGTTATATACTTTTTAATTTACTAATTTGATTACGAAATATGTTTTATCTTTATTATGCAGGTCGAGTTAGGGCGGATCTTAGACCCGAGGCATGTTTATTCGGCAAAGCTTATATTTATTTCGTTTTTAATATAGATGTGACATTAAAATATGAATGCACGGGTCACATAAACGATACATTTTTACTTTTTGTCGATACTTTCTTCGCCAGCACCGTTTCTGCTGTTTTGATTTAGCTCATCATTGGAATCAATTAACGATAAAATTACTAATGAAGGAAAACGAGAACCTTTTTTTCTTTTATCATGCATTCAATCAAATACATAGTTAAATTTACACACTATGACTAAGTAAATTATGAATTAACATAATTACTTAAAATCACATTTTCAAATAGTTTCGAAAGATACATCGTCTTATTAATAAACACGGAGTAAAGTACACCAAGGTTCAACCTGGTATTATTATGGTCTTTATTAAATTGTATGACAATAACATCAAATTAGACTTTAATCCCGCGTTACTCCATGTTTATTAATAAGACGGACAAAGTATTATTACAAACTGAGTTCAACAAAGTCACATGCAATTGTCTATCATTCACGTCGTTATTCGTTTCTAAGAAACCGTAATTAAATTTGCCAAAAAAGAATGATTTTATACAAGTAAGGATGACATTGCCAAATCCTTACATGACTTGATTGTTTTTATTCGGAAGCAGGCGCGGTTTGAAGATTTCTCTTTATTAATAATAATAATAACATTTATTTATTTCAAATGTAACTACACAAAGATATTTGTGATGCTTAAGTTTAAATTTGATGTTGCACTACTCAACTGATATGGAAAAGTGGAATGCATAAAATATAGAAAAAGTACCTTAATTTGCAAAAAAGCTTGATATAGCTCTCAAAATCCTTCAAAAGTGACATCAAATGCAAAGGATTTTAAGAAGTTTTAGTTTTAAGAAGAGCTTTAAAGTTTGATAGAGGTCGCTTTATTAAAATATACTAAGTACGAAGGTATTCTTGCATCATATTTAATTGTATGTATTAAAAATGATGCATGTATTGTAACACTGTATGTTTTACCAACATCTTATTTCCAGTTTATTTTAAATTATATAACCAGGGCCAAAAACGCAGTTTAAAATTGTTGTGAGTTAATAATTCATTCACTAGCTATAAAAAATCACATACGTCTAATAACAGACGAATTATTAATTTTTTTGACCGCCTCGTTGGTCAAGTGGCTAGCGTACATGCCTAACTACGCTGACCAACCGCGAGTCTCGGGTCCGATTCCCAACAGGGGCAGTCATTTGTGTGATGAACATTTAGATGTAAGCATTTCGTGGACTGGGAGTTTATTCATTTTATGTTGGTATCAATTTAAGTATTTCTATGTATTAGAATCGCTGACTAACATAGCACAAGCATAATATAATTTGCTTACTTTGAGGTTAGATTCAATTTGTGCAACTTGTCCGGCGATATTTTTTATTATTACATTTACGTGTCAAGATGGTACGTCTTGCTAACACCTTTATTTCCAGTTTATTTTAAAATTGAAATTTTATAACCATGGCCAAAAACGCCGTTTAAAATTGTTGTGAGTTAATGATTCATCCACTATATTAAATAAGACATCTAATAAAATAACAGACAAATAATTTGAACGTGCTTTTGGTAATAATAACTTATACAAGTAACTGTAACTTAAATATTTTTTTGTTCCAATTACATATATTATTTAAGCAAGTTCTACTCAGAACCAACATAGAAGTAGATCTACCTAAATATAATATTGTATGCTGTTGAATTCAATAGATAAAACTATCATCAATAAATATAAGTAACAGGTTTTCCTGCCTCCGACGCCCATTATTAAATGCCAGTCGAAGAATTTGAATTTTAATATGGCAAACATACTGAGGAATTGCGAATACATAGTAGGAGGTGTGGCTTGAATATTTACGTTAATCTATATTTATTAATATAAATGAAGAGAAAATATTGTATAGAACATATTTTAATCAATCTTATAATATATTTACATCAAATAGAATAAAACAAAGTCGCTTCCTCTGTTCCCATGTCCCTCGGTATGCTTAAATCTTTAAAACTACGCAGCGCTTAACGCAGCGGTTTTTTATAGATAAAATGATTGAAGGGAAAGGTTTATATTATGTATGTTTTATTCCCGTGCGAAGCAGGGGCGTGCCGCTAGTTTATAATAAAACAGTAATAAGACTAAATATTATGCATCTAACTGAAACATTTTTGAAAACAATTATTGATACGTCTTTTATGATGAATTCAAAAAGAGGATTATTAAAGTTTTCGTCGATTTGTCTGTTCGAACTATTTCGCCATTGACAACATTTTCTTAATCATGTAATTTTCATACTTTGTCGTCAATAAATCGTTTCCCTCACTCAGTCTAGTGGTTCGTCTGTTGTGTTTATCTTCTTCTTCATTGTTCCATCAAAACTTTGTGTTTGATAACCTACACAAAACGTTGAAAATTCAGCTTCTTACTTTTGTCTTACACTGTTTTATAGTTTATCATGTTTTCAATTAAATAACCAATTAAGTTTTTATTTTCATTTTTTCTCTTTCGTCTGTAAAAATTGGAGGGAATCAAAAAAAAGCGAGGGCCCTTTTAAACGCTCCCGCCAAATAGGACGAAAATACGTTTTATGGTTCCATAACATACGCGTGGTAAGGAAGGTGTTACTATTTTATGATTACATTACGTTTATTAATAACGTTTTCTTGAAGTTAGTACTTGGTGACTCCAGGAGTAATAAGTACAGTTGTAAGCTCGGATAATACTCGCTTTGGGTTTAAGTGATTTTAATTAACTAGTGTTCGTCCATTGGTCGAAATTCGACCATAATAAATTTTAATATCTTGTTGATAAGAACGCCATCTTCATTTCTTAAGACCAACTACTTTGTTTCCAAACTTTTTTGTGCGCCATCTATGATCTTCTATCATTATCATCAATATATTTGTTTGTGTGTGTCAAATGCATGGTAGTGTGTGTAATGTTTTATTTATTTATTTAATGTACTTCATAAGCATTATTATTGAAAAATGTTGGCGTTCTGCACTTCTCCTACACATAAACTATAAGTATGCCAAATTTTATGCTCCTCCGTCATCGCAATTTTCGTAAAAAGGGGTCCAAAGTTTTGGCATCACGTATTAATATACAGATTAAGACGGCTTAAGACGAAATGATCACGTCACTGAGTGTACCATTGGTATCAAAATAACAGTTATCGTTTTCCGTCACTGAAACGTGACCAAAGACTTATCAAATCATATAAGTTATCCACTTTGCCGACAAAGTAGCTTGGCCTTGCTTTGAAAGGGCTCGTTCTGTAATGAACCTTTGTTCGCTGTGAATAAAGCTGTGAGATATCCCATTCACGGATTTGTTTGCCCACAGTATCTATGACAACGTATGAAGCGACCTAATTTGCCCATTATTACGTTTTGAATAGGTTGATCATCTACGCATTACAGAATTTCGTGTTTTTATATTGGGGCGATGTTTTTTTAACACAGATTGCGCATTGTTTTACCACTACAAAGTCACTTTCCGCTGTCTGTTTCCATGTATGTTTAGATTTTAAAAACTTGGCAATGGATTCAAGAGGAAGGTTTGTATATGTATAGTACAACTACTTAAATTATGAGCTTTGGCTTTACACTTTTTACACTTTTTACACTTTTATTGAAGTGAAACTTCTATATCGGGGTTGGAAAAAAATTTAGTGTAACATTTTTTCGTTACGCGTCACATTTTTCCGTTACGCGCCATCTTTGTTCTTATCCCTACCACGCGTGATTCGAAGTATACTTTCTCCAGCGGAGTAGGGATTGGCAACAAACTTTATTTAACCAATTTCTGTAAAGTTGCATATAGTAAATTACTTTTTCAAAAATAACGTCATAAAGAATTTTCACTTATTCACTTCTTACGAGTGTACGCTAGTACACGCACACATATTTTATTTTTAAATTGGCTGACCTAATCTTAATTTAAGCGAAATTATTAATTATGTAATAACAGCTCTATATAGATAATCTTAAAATACATTCGGATTTCCGAAGCTTGACGAATATAGCCGAAGCGCATAATTTAAATAGTACTACTGTTATAACGTAAAAGTTGTCCACCAGTGCGAAACTGGGGCGGGATACTAGTAAATGAAAAAGTACATACACTGTTCTGTTGATGGAGAGACGTCTGTGTAGTTGTAGCTGGGATGTTAGGATTATTGTACAAGTCTACCTGCTAGCCTGCCCTCCGGACGGGAACTGAGAGAGAAAGAGTAGATGAACATGGAAAATAATTCATCTTCATTATTATTGTTTTTTTTTTATTTATGAAAAACACATTGATTAACACACCTATTTTACGTGTTTATTTATATTTTTCAATTAGCCCTAGATTTTTATCATTTTTTTTTGAAATACAAAAACAAAAGAGTATCTTTCGCCATTTTCTTTTCCAACTATCAGAGAGACAACCCGTGATTAGACCAACCTCTGTGGTCTAGCGGTTCAGGTGTTGGACTTGACTGCATGAGGTCCCGGTTTCGATTCCTGGGTCGGGCAGCCAAAAAAAGTTTCCTTTTTCTATTTTTCGAAATAAAAAAAACGTTGCTCGGGATTGGATGTATGCCTGGTTGGCGATAGGCTTACCACCTATCACATTGTGGGACTCAGTGTCTTCGTCTAGTTCTGGGTGCCCTGGTTGTGCCTCTGCCTACCTCTTCGGGGGTATGGGCATGAAGATACTTCAACAAAATAGCCTATTAAATAATACCAAGGGTTTTAAAAAGAACTGCACTTACGAAGCTATTTTTAACGAATGACATATTAAGACATACAGATAATTGAGGTTATTGATGCTGTTAATTGAACTTAAGAAGCCGTTTACTTGCTAAGGTTTCCAAGTCCAGTCACGTTGGAGATGAATGTCATTTAAACGTCATAGTGCACCGTCTCTGTTTTTATCGTCGACATATTATGCGTAAATAGCTTTTTAAAATTAATGCGTTAATAGATTTTTATCTAAAGAATGTTTCTTTTATTTTAGTATGGTAACAGATCAGTGACATTTAGTACAATTTAATTTATTTGTAGAATTAAGTAAAGTTTATTGGTTTTGAAGATTTTATACCAAATGTACGACTAATTCTGGTCTAAAGGTGTACAAATCCTATCAATATTATAAATGCGAAAGTTTGTATGTATGGATGTATGGATGTTTGTTACTCTTTCACGCAAAAACTACAAAGTCGATTACGATGAAATTTGGTATGTACGTAGCTGAAGACCCAGAATAACATATAGGCTACTTTTTATCCCGGAGTTACCGCGGGATTGGGACTTAATAATAATAATAATAAAGCCTTTATTTTTCCTCATCCTTATGTTCACATTTCAACTGTTGTTATTATAATAATGAATTTCAAATGTTGTTAGTGATTTACTTATTTACTAATGTTAGTATATGTTAATTATTCGGGATGTGGACCCCTCTTCGGGTGAAGGCCTCCTCCAGGCTTTTCCAGACGTCTCTATCTTTACTGATACTTTGCCAGTTATTTCCTGCTATGTCACTTAGGTCGTCTGCCCATCTCCTCTTCGGTCTGCCTGTTCTTCTCTTCCCTTTAGGACCTCGCCATGACATGGTTTTAATTGTCCATCTGTTGTCTGTGAGCCGTGCTATGTGGCCAGCCCATTGCCATTTCAGTTTCAGCGCTTGAGTGAGGGCATCTGTTAATTTTGTCTTTTGTCTGATAACTTCACTTCTGATTCTGTGTATTTTCTTTACATTTAAGATACTCCTCTCCATGGCTCTTTGGATTGGATCCATGGGATTGGGACTTACGCGGGTGAAACCGCGGGGCGCAGCTAGTATTATATATACATATTCTTTTTCTATAAGAGGACAGAAGAGTCAACGCTTCTTCGCTTCCTCATTACAAAAATTAGTATTACTCTCAAAACAGTGACGTCATTAACCTAAAAATACTATTGACTAAATAAATCACAGAAATTTGGTAATGTTAGGCTAATTACGTCACTACTCTCTTAGTCCTAACAATGTAATAGGTAAGGTAGTTAGTTATTATTTAACGATGCCTTTTTTGTAACGTACCCGGTACCCATATTTAATACACGCTGATATGCCTGCCGTCATAACGTCAGAGTTTGCCGTTGACAGGAACAGGAATTGTTTGGAGGGTAAGGTAACCGGTTAACTTACTTTTGCTCGATTCCTAACATCCTGACCTCAGGTTGGCAACGCACCATTTCACCTTTGGTGTCTCTAAGCAGCGTGAATTCCTTACCATCAGGAAATCCGTCTGCTTATTTGCCTTCCAATATCATAAAAAAAACAATTTCAAGTATTCGTCAAAACAATTACAATACCGGTGATGTTACATATTAATTACATAAAATCTGATAGCCGTGTGGTTGGAACCAGATACCAGAAACATGATGGACTGCATTACTACCTTACGTAATATGTACACGAACCGATCCACCTAATCATGCGTGGACGATACTGGTCATCATCTCCATATAGTGATTGCTTTCTTGGTATCCATTTCCCGGAATACGTAACACCAAGTGATAGTACCAAAGTATATAAATACCACGTAATAAGAGGCGGGTCTTCCATAGATATATAGCAAGTAAACCAACCGTCGACCAACCGCGAGGCTTGGGTTCAATTCCCGACGGGGGCAGGCATTTGTGTGAACATTTAGATGTCTGCATTTCCGGGTCTGGGTGTTTATTAAATTTATTCTGGTATCTATTTAAGTATTTTTGTGTATTAGTATCGTTGACTAACACCCATAACACAAGCATATAATTTGCTTACTTTGGGGTTAGATTCAATTTGTGTAACTTGTCTAGGGATATTTATTTATTATTTATTTATTTAAGTAAATAATGCCCAAGGATGCTTGTAGGTAATCAACAATGGCGGTAATTATGCTGTTCACAAACTTAACTTATTTTAGATGCATGCTATCTTTCTCAAATGAAACAAAACAAAAGAGATGGGACGTTTTAGATACGTCAGATTAGTCCGAACATGTTAGATCGCGTAGTTTTTAATCGACGTTTTCCGAGTGAAAGATTAAACGTCTGTAGAAATGACGTGTACGGTCTAATTTGACACCGCTAAAAGTGTTTTGTCTCTTTCAGTTTCTTTCGTTGAAAGAAGACAGCGATAACTTAAAATTAGTTTAGTGAGTGCGCAACAAAATTACCACCAATAATGTCACTGTTTAAACTGTTCATATTTACAGCTTGACATATGCCTATTTATTTTTATGATATTGGAAGGCAAACAAGCAGACGGATTTCAATTCACGCCTAGACCGCACCAAAGTTGGTTATGGTGCGGTGCCAACCTAAGGACGGGATGTTAGGCCTCGAGCAAAAGTAATTATATCGGCTACCTTATCCTCCGAATCTGAAAACGTCAACGCGAAATGTTGACGTTATGGCGGCAGGAACAGATAAGATGGTGGTACCAATCCGGGCCAGTCGCTGCGAATCTCTTCCACCTACGGCCAATATTAATAATCAATCCTAATCCAAATCTTGCTGTCCAATATATAGGATAGGCCGGCGGATACGCAGCTATCTAGATTGCTTGAAATCCATCTTTAGAGAAATATTATTAACATTGGCCGCTAGTCAGATGTTACGGTGTTAGTGTTATCTGATGCTTTCCCATAATAGCGTTCATCAACATGCCGTTACTCCAAAAATGTGGAAATCATAAGCGCATTAAATTGTATCTTTTTTTTATGATATAGGAAGGCAAACAAGCAGACGGATATCCTGATGGTAAGAAACTCCCGCCGCCTAGAGACACCAAAGGTGGTAATGGTGTGTTACCAACCAGAGACCGGGATGTTAGGCCTCGAGCAAAAGTAAGTTTACCGGCTACCTTACCCTCCGAACCGGAACATGTCATGACGTTGTGGCGGCAGGAATAGGTAAGGCGGTGGTATAAATCCGAGTGAGTCGCTGCGAAACTCTACCACCTAGTGAAATGTCACGATGTTAGTAACGGTAAGCCTATGCTCGCGTTTTACGAGCTGCCTGGCAAGAAGGCAGATGGTCTATTCTGCAAAGGAGCCCGGACCAACACGGGGGATAGTCTTCATAATACTTCCACAATCATAATCGTGCATAGACGTATCCATCACCTCGGTCTCATTATTCCTTACTCATTTCATTTCCTGGCAACACCAACCAAATAAACAGGAAATCACCCATATTATGTAAAACGGAAGTCTAACAATCGAAAATACTAAAGAAAATGTCAGAAATAATTCACAGATTACGCAATATCATGAAGTTGATGATCTCCAGCCATTATAATTTACCATTACAAAAAACGATTTGTTAGATGTCACGTGAATTCAGGTAATTCGTATTTTTTAAAGTAAGAAACACTTTTACTGTTTCATACATGACATTTCTGTAAAAAGCGGAACCAGTTGGCTATTCATATAACACATCGACCACACATCCCAATGTATGGTCGATGATATAATACTTTCAGTAGCATTACTAGTACAAGTGTTTCTCCATTTAAAATTATGAATATTTGGAAGTTTCACTAAACAACAACGACAGCAAATATTAAATAAAAATAGAGTAACCTTTAGGAATCTTTACTTTACGTTGATAGTGTAGAAAATTTGATTCACTTCGACAAAAACTTCTGATTTCATCAATGTCTAAGATTTTTTATTTTATTTAATCATTTGTACACAAAAAAACTTTAATAAACTTTAAAATAAAAGACTTGTACAAAAGGTCAGCTTATCTCAGATAAAGATATTTGTTTCAGCTAACCCAAAAAAGAGCTTATAAAATCATTACAAAGTATAAAACGAAGTCGCGTTCTCTGTCCCAATGTCCCTTTGTACGCTTAAATCTTTCAAACTACGCAACGGATTTTGATGCGGTTTTTTAATAGATAAAGTGTTTAAAGAGGAAGGTTCATATGTATATTATATACCCGTGCGAATCCGGGGCGGGCCGCTAGTAAATAATAAACATAACAAAGATGATGATATTCTGGTTTCACAGTTGCATGACATCAATATCTAGGATTAAGGGTTTCGCAGTTGCCATTAAAAACCAGTTTTGCACCTGCACGTAACTTGCTAAGACATAAATACGTCGTGGTAGAGTGCTGTGCAGCACTTGCCCGGGTAGGAATCCACCGCCTTACCTATTCCTGTCGCCACAACTACATCGTCATGCTTCGGTCCGGAGGGTAGGGTAGCCAGTAGATTTGCACTATAGACCTAACACCCGGCCACAGGACAGTGACGCACCTATAATATCTATGGTGTTCAGAGGGTGTTCAGTGTATTTCTCTCTCAGGAGAGCCGTGAGGTTGTTCACTGATTTGTCATATAAAAAAATATTACGCAATTTGGACATACCACGATATAATTTTTTGTAACGCGAAATATCAATTTATATTCCGATCACGAATTAATAAAATATAGATCACGAATATAATCTGGGGCCTTACCGTGGCGCATTTAATTCACACAATTTGTTAGTATACACAATAGTATTTAAATTTTATAATATATAAAACATTAACAAATAATAGTGCCTTCACGCCTGTGTGCCCGAAGAGCTAGACAGAGGTACAATCAGATACAAAACACAAAAACAATTACAGTATCTGTACTACGCTCCACAATGTACCTAATAGATGCGTTCGTATGTAGGTGCGTGTCTGTGAGTGAGTTTGTCGGTGGCATCATAACTCTTAAATGGTTGAAAAGATAGACCGATTTCGATGAGGATTTTTTTGTCACAAAGCTGACGGGATTATATAAAGGTATTGTTATGTGGTTCTTGATATTTTTTTATGTCTTGGTTACTAATATTGGAAATTGGAAATTAGAAAAGTTCTCCGACCCTGGGTTTACACCCGGGACCTCATGTTAGCAACGCCAACAACACCACTACCCTATGAAATCGATAAAAAAATAATACTGCTTCAAAACGTCACGGTAAAGGTTCATTTAATAATAGTGTGACATAATAAATTAGCCATATCTCACCAGGAAGTACTAGAACTCATAAACTTCGCATCGAAGGCTCTGTGATAAGAATGACGGAGACATTGAACTACAAAGTTACTTTATCGTGACTTCGTTAAAACATATATTTTCCACGACATTACCCTCGTAACGGTCCTGAGCACTACAAAATATAGGCCAGCTGATTTCTGATCAAACAACTTAAGGCGAACCACATACATTCGGAATTCCGTCCCGAAAAAAATCAAACGCATAGAACTCAAACAAATCTTTGGAGATGCCACATACAATGGGATTTTTTCCGTGCGGAATTCGAGTGAATTTGAATGGGGCACCAATATCATTCGATATTTTAAAACGGGAAAGCAATTCCGAAAGTTTGTAGCTGGCCTAAAGGAGGCGGGCGTTAGTTCGTTTTTCAAAAGCACCGTAACCGAGACTAGGTGGTAAGAATTTGCGACGACATTTCCCTCGTAACGGTCCTGAGCACTACAAAATATAGGCCAGCTGATTTCTGATCAAACAACTTAAGGCGAGCCACATACATTCGGAATTCCGTCCCGAAAAAAAATCAAACGCATAGAACTCAAGCAAATCTATGGAGATGCCACATACAATGGGAAGTTTTCCGTGCGGAATTCGAGTGAATTTTTATGGGGCACCAATATCATTCGATATTTCAAAACGGGAAAGTAATTCCGAAAGTTTGTGGCCTAAAGGAGGCAAGCGTTAGTTCGTTTTTCAAAAGCACCGTCACCGAGACTAGATGGTAAGAATTTGCGACGACTCGCCCGGATTGGCGTCAGTGGCTTTTCCAAAACCAACTAAACTTCTGGTGGTAGAGTGCTGTGCAGCAACTTGCACTTGGATAGGGATCCAACGTCTTACCTATTCCTGGTAATGACAGACTAGAGTCCAAAGGGTAGGGTAGCCGGAAGGCTTGCTCATTGGGCCTAATACCCTGGTCACATGACAGCGACGCACTTATAACATCAATGGTTTCTATTGGCGACGGATATATCTTACCATCAGAAAATCATTTCCCTGTTCTCTGAAATTTCTGACCCAGAGCCTCCACAAACAAGGGGACACTAAGAACTTCGTAAAAAATCATTCTAATCAGTCACCGAGGTCGGTATTCCCAAACGAATATGACTTAGGAACCTTCAAAAAAAGAGCGTTCTCATTCCTTAAAGGTCGGCAACGCATCTGTGATACTCCTGGTGTTGCGGATGTCCGTGGGCGACGGTGATCACTTTCTATCAGGTGACCCACATGCTCGTTTGCATCCTCTTCTATAAAAAAATCCGACTAGCAAACATCTTTTCCTTTATATTTCACTGTTTGACCTTAACTACACTACTTTGTACGGACGTGATTACATTGTTCTTAAACATGAATAGAAAAATCGACTAAAACCGATAAAAAATCTTTCATTTTATTTTGCCCTAATTTTTTTTCCAACCAAACCAAAGGGGGATCTCTGAATCAGGCCAGCACACATGGTCAAACAATTAATGTTACTGAAATCTATAGGAAGATGCGTCGCTAACAGACTAACAGACACTAAAGATGGTAAGCTAGTATCTTTACGCCCATATCCCGAAGCGATACACAGAGATACAATCAGGGTAGCAACGGTTATCTCTCAATATAAGGAGAGTCTACTCATTTCCTATTTCATACAAATAAAAAACTATTAAAACTAATCTGGTTATATCAGTTAGAGTAAATAGTCCCAGTCACAGATTAAAGGGAAGTTAATCTAGGCTTAACCTCACCGCAACCTGCTGCATTGTAATCACTTTAGTTTTACTGAGGACTGAGGGGCAACACTACAATAAAATATATTTTTATGTCATAGTGTTGGTCCGGGCTCCTTTGTAGAATAGACCATCTGCCTTCCTGTGCCAGGCAGCTCGTAAAAGGCGAGCATAGGCTTGCCGTCACTAACACCGTGACATCTGACTAGGTGGTAGAGTTTCGCAGCGACTCACCCGGATTGGTACCACCGCCTTACCTATTCCTGCCGCCATAACTTACTTTTGCTCGAGGCCTAACATCCCGGCTTGTGGTTGGCATCACACCATTACCACCTTTGGTGTCTCTAGGCGGCGGGAATTTCTTACCATCAGGAAATCCGTCTGCTTCTTTGCCTTCCAATGTCATAAAAAAAAAATAATTCAGTGAACAAACAAGCTCTCCTGCTAGTAAGAGGCAACCGTGGTCTATAGGCACCATAGATGTTACAGGTGCGTTACTGTCCTGCGTACCGGTTCATCACAGTGTAATTAGGACGGCAGCAATGGGTACGGCGGTGGATCCCTACCCGGGCATCTTGCTGCACAGCAGCACTCTACTAACAGTAGTCTTTTTGAAAATGAAATATATTAGAGCCAGTGCTTGCATCTAACGAGCTGCCTGCCTGCCTGCAGATGATCTATTCCAATCAGCGGACATTTATTATTTTTTTATAAATTAACAGTAACTCTTCGTATCGTATAGTAGAGTAGACTATGTGACTCTCTGCCAGGCATATCGTAGCAGTCGTGCATTACTTAAATGTGCCAATAGCTGAAGGTGCTTAGCCCTATGATGTGATAGGCAAACCAAAGCACTTCTTCAATTCCGGCAACGTTGTTTTTTATTATTAAATTGGAAATTTGGACCCGGGTTTCGAACCCGGGACCTTAAGCAGTCAAGTCCAACAACTGACCACAGAGGCGTTAAGAAAAAAAGGAAAAAAAGAGATTAAAAAAACACAGCCTCCGTTCCATGTTCGTGTGGTAGAATCATGTCCAATTTGACTTATAACAGTCGGCGATAAGGACGTCTGTTCTAAATATTCTCGTCAACTTTCACTAATCTAAAAATAATTGTGAAAGTTATGACAGCGTTTTATGTCTGCACATACCTTAATGTACTTAAAACGTATCCTATAAGCAGCGTCTACTTCTAACATTCTACATATCTTTACCAACTAGCTGAGCCGATAAACGACGTCCTGTCCTATTTATGAATATTGATTAATTTTCATATGAAGCTTCTGAAAATAACTAACTAGCAGTTTCACACAGCTTCGCCTACATAACTTGGCTTCTACTGCACCAATTTTGATGAAACAAAGCCTATGTCACTCAACAATAATGTAGCATTCTAAAGGTGAAAGAATTTCTGAAATCGGTCCAGTAGTTTCAGAGCCTTTTCGCTTTAAACAAACAAAAAATCAAACATTTCCTTTTCATAATATTAGTATAGACAAAAAGACAAAACAAAAAGAAAGAAAGAAAGGTCTCGTGTTTTTTTACAGTTTTTGTTTATCTTTGTTAGGTATGTGGATGTACACTGTTTCATACTGTAGGTAATTGACATAGAATAACAACATTTGCATGTCAGATATAAACAACAAACACATGTCACGCTGCATGGAAAAAATCTCCGAAACTGCTGCCCCGATTTAGATTTCAAGGTAGACTTCTGGCAGAAAAAATTTGCAAATGCAATACTTTTAATAGGCCGGCTTTAAAATCCTTTGTCAGGTACTTTGTGTTGATATTCCTATCTATACATTTATAGTCTATATATGAGTATAAGAAAGTCACGTTAATTACACTACTTATAACTCAAGAACGGCTAAACAGATTTAGTTAAAAATATATGAGGGGGTAACTTAGGACCAGAAGACCAACATAAGATACATTTTATCGACTGCGCGGAAACTGAAAAAAATAACATTTTAATTTTTCCTATACAAACTTAACGCGAGGAACAGTAAGAAAGTTCACCGGAACAGCTAGTAGTTAATAAATCAAGTAGCTACAATACATTATGTATTTTCGCTTATAATGCAACGAAGCTCTAGAAATAAACGCATACAAAAGAAAATACCTTAACCTTGAAGAAAATTGATGAAAGCAATGTTGTTACTTAGATATCAATTAATCTTACGAGGACACGAGCAAACACTTGTGCTGTTACATAAAAGATTACTTGTATAGCGACGTTTCGACCTTGGAAGTGATTTGTAGGGTATTTTTGTGTGTTAGTCCGGGCTCTTGTCTCGTAAAAATTAAAAAGTATCTTCACGCTCATATCCCCGAAGAGGTAGGCAGAGGCACAACCAGAGCACCCACGACTAGCCGAAGATACTAAGTCCCATAATGTGATAGGTGCCAAGCCTATCGCCAACCGGGCACGTTTCCAATCCCAACCAACATTTTTTTTTATTAGAAAATTGGAAAAATCCAATTTTCTTTTTGTTGGCCGACCCGGGATTCGAACCCGAGACCTCATGCAGTCAAGTCCAACACCCGGATAGCTCGACCACAGAGGCGATTAATAAACGGATTTTTACCAAATTTTCTGCAGTAGTAATAATACTAGTTCAGATCAACATTTAGCATTACATTACATTTTACCCTGTGTTGGTCCGGGCTCCTTTGCAGAATGGACCACCTGACTTCTTTGCCAGGCAGCTCGTAAAAGGCGAGCACAGGCTTACTGTCACACACCCCTGTGTCACACACATCTGATTAGGTGGTATAGTTTTGCAGCGACTCACCCGGATTGATACCACCGCCTTACCTATCCCTGCCGCCATAACGTCATGACGTGTTCCGGTTTGGAGGGTAAGGTAGCGGGTAAACTTACTTTAGCACGAGGCCTAACATCCGGCCTCAGCTTGGCAACGCACCATTACCACCTTTGGTGTCTCTAGGCGGCGTGAATTTCTTACCATCAGGAAATCCGTCTGCTTGTTTGCCTTCCAATATCATAAGAAATAGGTTTCCCAGATTTTTAAACCAACGGAACATCCACCAACTTTATGGAACTCCTACTAAGTGGTTACGAATCAAAGAATAATTTAAAATTTGCAAAACACAATCAAGCTTACGTACTTTCTTATCAGTAAGGGGTTAAAAAAGGGGAATCCTGATAGCTTTACTGCGGATACCTTAAGCAACCCATCTTAGGAATCACTGCTCTTTTGTCTGTAATAAAAATGTTCGTAGATGCAAAAAGCAAGTGTATTTTTTTATCAAAATAAGTAAGAACCTTAGGGACGCTTGCACGTTCCTAGGTTAAGCATTTAACACTGAGTTAGCGTCTAACTAGAGCTAAATCACCTAATATTTGACCGTTTAACTTAATATTAAATGTAACCCGGGAATGTGCAAGTGGCCCATGGAAAACATTATTTAAATCAGATTTTATTAGGAACCTACAAATATTACATCGCCTCATACATTCAAAAAAATGCTTGTATTTTTTTTAATCAAAATAAGCAAGAACCTATTTGACAGGTTTTTTTAAATCAGCTTTTATGTCGTAATTGCCAAAATAGTGAAAAACATTAAAAAAAATCTAACAATAACAAATTTCGAAACAAATGTTTTAGGTTTTGAAGCTTTGCTGTAACATTTGTTATCTAGGTTTTAATTATGCGCCATCGTGAATGAAGGTGGTCGTATTTTTTTTCATTATTTATGAATTTCGTGTTTATATTGAGTGAAATTGGTTAATTTAGGTGGAAATTAGATTAATGTTATTCAGTGAAAGTGCACAAATGAAAAAATCATGAAGAAATTAGTGTATTGTCTATTTTCTCGCTGTCGTCAAATCTCACAAGATGAGCTTGAGTAACGAAGCCACCGCCTTGCTCAAGACCCTGACCTGACAAGACTTTGTACATAGTGACTAATAACTGTATATTGTACAATTATTAACTAACTTGACATTTTCAAAGTAGTCGTGAAAAACGATCGAAAGCCATATTTATAAAAGAAGAAGAAAAGGTTTTAATTATTATTCATGTATTACTTCCCAATCACAACCTATATCGCAAGCAAACAAATTGATTTGGTTTAGGTATAATTAGTTCAACACTATTAATTTATTTATTATGTTTAATTTCAAGGATTACCTTGAAATATAACATGAACTAGAAAAATAAGTATGATTCAACATATTATCTAAAATTACATAGGTTTCAGGGGTCTAGGATTGGGGTGCCGTCAAGAGTCTCCGATACTGACCTGTTTTAAGTGACTGAAATAACGAGGAGATTATTATTATGTTTGACTTTTATGTTTAACTAACTGCCCACCCTCGCTTCGCTTCGGTTATTCAAGAATAAAAATCCTATTAATGCGAAAACATAAACTTACTATACACTAAAACCTTCCTCAAGAATTGTTGTATCTATTGTTGAAAACCGAATGAAAATCCTTTTAGTACTTTTGGAGTAATTTGCGAAAAGACAGACAAACGCGGCAGGGGACTTTGTTTTATAATATGTATTGAAGTAAATTGTTATCTTTGCCATTTCTGAACTGATTTCAGAATATTCTATTTCAGAGAGCGTACATCCGAGATTTGCCACCAAGTCTGAATCTGATGATGGAAAACATTTAATTTTTATGCACGTAGATGGTTTATTTATTGAAATCGAAGTCTTTTTTTTGCACTTTCATTGGGCTCAGACTTATATCTGGAGAAATAGTGACTCTTGTTTTTTTGTGATAAGATATCGAATAGGCACACGACTCTGGTGATGGTAAGAGACAACCGTGGCCTTTAGATACCATAGATGTTACAGGTGCATCGCTGATTATTATGCTAATTGTACAGGTCTACCGGCTACCCTTCTGGGCCGGAACATGACCATGTCATCATGTCAGGAATAGTTAAGGCGATGGATTGCTTCTCGGACGAATTGCAGCACGGCACTCTACCACCAGTGGTCTTACTGATAAAGACCCGTTGAACCTTTGCTCGCCTCTTACGAGCTGCCTGGCGGAAAGGCAAATGGCATAGCACGGGATCAAAACAGGAAAAATTTCACACCTACCTACCCGTCAAAGGACTGGGCGTGAAGATATGTTGTAGTTTGACTATACTTATTTACAAAATATAATCATGAAAAATTCATCATATATGAAAACTTGGTAATACTAAGTAATTAAACTTGGTAATTTAAAACCACCAAATGCAAAATAATCACAAAGAAAAGCCTTCAAAATAACCAACTAGCTACTTATCATGTTAATTACTTCCTTTGTGTACTGGACAGAGGAGACTAAAGACATTAAAATGACAATAAATCTTATAGAAATTACTGTGGTTTTTGAATTTTAGACACAACAAGCATTTATAATATATAAAAACAACATGTTTTTACTTCCGACATTTCTGTATTGTGAGTCTTTATTTAATATCCCATTGCACAACTCTGCTCTTTGGTGGTTCGATATTATCGCCATTATGGTTAAGGCCCCATACTTAGTCAGCCAGAAGAGCCAATCACCGCACTCCGGGGGAGTCTTGAGGCCTTAACCATTCCATGATTACTATGAAATATTGCGCTCTAAAGTAAACGTCTAAAGCGACAAATAACTATTTTTGACACTATAAAAGTAATTTAAAAAAAAGTATAAAAACTGAAACACTTATCTTTTAGGTATAGTACTTATCTCTGTTTATGTTACATCTGGTGGAACTTATCATGGACTCTTACGGATGCATACATCACACTGGTCATTGATGGAGATTGGGTTCGATTTCCAAAAGGGAAAGTCACAATATAATCGTTTTTATTTTTTTTTGTATATATGATATTTTTTATATATGATAACACAGCGAACAAAGGCTCTTGCGATGGTAAGAGGTATTACCATAGCATATATACATTATACACCATAGATGTTGTAGATGCGGCGTTGTCTTATAGCCGAGATGTTAAGAGTTTAAGACAACTGCTGTGGAAGTCTACCAGCAACCTTACCCTCCTAATATGCTTACTAGCTGTTTCACGTGTCTTTACCCTCGTTACGTACCATAAAAAACTAATGTCCTCTCTATTATGAGCTAAAAATGATTAAAATCAGTTCAGTCGTTTTGACATGAAATCGGAATATACATACAATAATTTATATCATTACGGTAACATTTATTACTGATTGCTCTAACAAAGGAATTTGAAACAGCTAAAAAGGCTATATTTAGCTATCCAACCGAAATGTAAGCTATGCCTTAAGTTGGCATACGGACGGTGACTCACGAGAAAACCTACTCGTAACAAGCTACCAATAAAGGAATGGACAAACTGGACAAAAAGTAACTCCTATAATTAGCTTCGAGAAACTTTAAAAATAGATTTTATAGAACGTTAAATGTTGTTTGATACTAACGTTAAGTTAAAGTTAAGTTACGTTTATCGCCTCTGTGGTCTAGCGGTCCGGGTGTTGGACTTGACTGCATGAGGTCTCGGGTTCGAATCTCGGGTCGGCCAACAAAAAGAAAATTGGATTTTTCCAATTTTCTAATTTAAAAAAATGTTGGTCGGGATTGGAAATGTGTCCAGTTGGCGATAGATTTGCCACCTATCACATTGTGGGACATAGTGTCTTCTTCTAGTCGTGGGTGCCTTAGTTGTGCCTCTGCCTACCTCTTCGAGGATATGGGCGTGGAGATACTTTTTACTTTTGATACTAACGTTGTTGGTGTTTGCATAAATAGCAATGTACCTTAATCATTTAAACGCAGTAAAACTAGAAGTCGATTTCGCTTTCAATCTGAATCATCTAGCGGCCAATATTAATAATCAATCCTAATCCAAAACTTGCTGTCCAAGATTGACATTTTGATCCATTTGTATGTTATCGCTTGCCAATAACATATCTGTGGACAGGATAAATATGGCAATTGTGTAAAGGATAGGCCGGCGGATACGCAGCTATCTAGATTGCTTGAAATCCATCTTTAGAAAAATATTATTAACATTAGCCGTAAGTCTACAAGAGGTGATTGATGATTCTGCAATCTGCTATTCACAAACTAAACATTTTGGCGTTAGCTGATTCGGTCATGTGGAAAGAATGAGAGATGAAAGATTGACAAAGCAGATATACAATACGAATGTGGATGGATGTAGGTACCCGGGGAGACCAAAGCTGACATTCCACAATCAGATCTCTCGGATATTATCCGAGGGTGGTTTCGAGAGTCCGAAACCGGCATGTTTGTATGAAAAGTCTCC
>NJDD01000509.1:165618-198990 GCA_002245505.1 Calephelis nemesis
CACATTTTTTTTGTTTTATTGTCTCTGTGGTCTAGTGGTCCGGTGTTACTGGTTTGGGACTATCACCTTCGGCTAATCATGGGTGGCCAGGGGACTGATAGCGTATAGTATAGCGGACCAACACGGGGAAATAGTAGATGAGAAACAACAATCGCGATCCTCAATTCTTCTAGCAACATCACAATAGGCTTGTGTCAACCAATAATAAATCGGGTTTGTTGTGGTATCTATAGTTTTGTTATTATTAATAGATGTCAATAAAATTTATTATTTACAATAAAATATAAAGATTAATTTTATTTTTAAGAAATGTTAAGCTGAAAAAAAAACAATTTCATCATGTGACAGTGAACGCCGATCAGAACGCGTTACGTCACAGAGTGCGTCCGCCATTGTTGTTGACGTTTTAAAACAAAGCAAAGTGTCAATTACCAACTACAGTTTGTTTAGAGCGTTTTCGCGGCAAATTCGTACAGGTTTATAAAAAAACTAAAAATAATAATGTTACTCATCGATTTTTGAAAATAAATTCAGTTATTTCTGTTCAATATCGAATAAAGGAAAGAATCAATCACTAAATACATTTTTGGACACAAGCCTATTACTGTTATACATAATTGCATATTTATGACAATACTGATAACGTTACGGTTGTTCATGTTAGTCGGTAACATTATAAGATAGTTGTAATAACATTTAATGTTGTTTATATAGTATGACCGTCCTTGCAAAACACAGACGAAGACAGCGTCATCAATAATAAGGTCAAATATTGACCCGGGAGTGAGCGACATCAATCTGCAAGTATTTGTATAGGTTGATTTCTTTCAAAATTAGAGCCTTTTCGAGAATATGAAAAAGTTGCTTTCTGCAACGATTAGCAGGTCTACTTCAAAAGAAAGGAAGTATTTTCACGAAGAAGTAGACAGAGGAACAACCTGTTGGCTGATTATGTATCTCAGTAGACAAGTCAAAATGGAAAACTGTACATCAAATAGTTGTCAAATGACGTCATTTTTGTTTGCTATCTCATTGTATTTCTGTTGGTTACTGGAGATAGCAAATATAACGTCATTTGACAGCTTTTTGATGTACACTTTTCCATTTTGAGTTGGCCATTGAGATACATAATCAGCCCACAGGACGCAGGTGCTTTTGTAATACTAATATAGGCTAATAAAGTAATAGATGGCACAAACACATAGTTTTGAATCAAAAACATAGTTTTGGATCGCCCGTAGGCTCAGACCCAGGAAACCCTGTAGTTAATGTCAACACTGGACCGACATAACACTCCATTATAAAAACTCATCCAACTCAACTGAGAAAACTCTGTTGTTAATGCCAACACTGGACCAACTTAACACTACATTATAAAAACTCATCGAACTCAACTGAGGAAACTCTGTAGTTAATGCCAACACTGGACCAACTTAACACTACATTATAAAAACTCATCCAACTCAACTGAGGAAACTCTGTAGTTAATGCCAACACTGGACCAACTTAACACTACATTATAAAAACTCATCGAACTCAAATGAGGAAATTCTGTAGTTAATGCCAACACTGGACTAACTTAACACTACATTATAAAAACTCATCGAACTCAAATGAGGAAATTCTGTAGTTAATGCCAACACTGGACTAACTTAACACTACATTATAAAAACTCATCCAACTCAACTGAGGAAACTCTGTAGTTAATGCCAACACTGGACCAACATAACACTTCATTATAAAAACTCATCCAACTCAACTGAGGAAACTCTGTTGTTAATGCCAATACTAGACCTACTTAACACTACATTATAAAATCTTAGCAAAACTGCAAATTCTTCCAACAGACATCTTGAAGCATTTAACACGTAATCCACAGACGAATCCATAGCCAACTTTTAGTATACAGATAACATTAACGTTATAGCTACCCAGCTAGCCCTTTTGCGTCAGGGGTTAAGCAAGGGTAAGATAATAGGGTCAGCGCTTTAACATCGCAAAGCCGATGAACTCATTTCTTTGTCACCTTGTCGTTTATGGCTCATGGCGCGATCAGAATTAACAGTTACTGCTATTCAAGCCATCTTCACTGAATCAGATTTTAAGTTTGGCATTAATGGATATGTTTAAGTATTTATCGAAACTATGTCAATGTGTTTGAAACCATCCCACTTTATCTTTTCTCTACGGGCATATAAGAACTCCATTTGCCTTCGGATTTCGTGAGCAGATTCTCTTTCTCCTGCCTTGAGTTTATGTTGGCTTACGACTTCTAGTGTCTTCTCCTTTCCTGTTTTACCTCCAAAAAGGAATAGTTTAAAAAAAGTATCTTCACGCCCATATCGCCGAAGAGGTAGGCAGAGGAACAACCAGGGCACCCACGACTAGCCGAAGACACTAAGTCCCACAATGTGATAGGTGGCAAGCCTATCGTCAACCGGGCACATATCCTATCCCGAGAAACATTTTTTTATTAGAAAATTGGAAAAACCCAATTTTCTTTTTGTTGCCCGACCTGGGATTGACCAACAACTGACCCGCTAGACCACAGAGGCGATAATAGTTTAAACATAGCAAATTTGGTTCCGAACCTCAGTTTATAATCCCAGTAAAATAACACACCTATGAATTAACCTAATTCACAAGAACAGGCCGCCATGCTACTCCCACAGGAAATGCTGTCACATAAATCATATGAGGATTGAAGTATTGTATGAATCGTGCACTTCTTTTGCAAACTTTTAAAGTGTGCATGCAGTAAACAGCAGTAGTTGACGGTGAATAAAATCAAGTTTTCAGATCAATACTCAGGACGGTAATCTAAAAGAACGTCCTTAACTAACTAACCTAAATGTCCTGTAATAAGGACTTTATAACTTGTCAAAATTTCGTAACCAAGTCATTGAAATATTACGGTCTAGTGTGACCAAAGTCGCTAGTGTGATTTTGCATGTTGAAATAAAATTTATTTATTTGCGGAATATGTTGGCAACTTTACCCAGAAGACAGCGATGACAAAAACAAAGCACTAAAACGTGTAGTGGTAGGAATATCATTTTTGATGTTCACACTTCAAAAACTACCAACGGAATGGCGCTTCTATGAATCTCTATGATGGGAGATTTAATCTAAAATCTATGACTGAACCATAGGACACTTTAAAGACACAATATAACCCGTGCAAGTGTTCCTTTCTTGTTAAATAAAATATGATTTAACTTAGATAGGTAACTCAGGATTAAATATAAAACCCAAGAACGTGCTAGTTGACCTGAATTGGTGGCACTATAACATACAAAGAAATGTCAAAACTCCACAAAGAACACCAGAAGAGAGCATCTTGGAAACTCGTCATTGATATTCATGTTGAAATGAGCAATAACACTCATTGCAAATTGAGTCACTAAAACCATTACGTTTCCGGGTAAATTACAGCAAATTTGTGTTAAGAAAACATGACGTTAAACCATCAACTAATACAGCACTTAGTCTGGCCATTGAGTCTGTCGTATGAGTCTCTTTAATGGCCCTTATAATGGGCATTTGTTACGTGTATTGTCTAGATACCGCTTATGTAAATAAGGAGTATTGTCGCCTTTGGTTTATAGTTTTTCTTGTTTGCTGGTTTTTTTTAATGTTATGTATACTAAGGATTGATATGATTGATAATGTTTTTATCGGCGTTTCTTTCTTTTCTTCATGTCCTTAATAGGTACTCAACCCAAAAGTGTAATCATTTTTATGGGAAATGTACCAAAGTGGCGTTACAAATACAAATCGCTTCAACGTAACGTGGAGTATGGTAGCGAGAGTTGAGTAGGTTTTTTTTTATGTTATAGGAAGGCAAACAAGCAGGCGGATTTCCTGATGGTAAGAAATTCACGGCGCCTAGAGACGCCAAAGGTGTTAATGGTACGTTGCCAACCTGAGGTCAAGATGTTAGTTAGTACGAGCAAAAGTAAGCTTACCGGCTTCCTTACCCTCCGGACCGGAACACGTCATGACATTATGGCGGCAGGAATAGGTAAGGCGGTGGTACCAATCCGGGTGAGTCGCTGCGAAACTCTACCACCTAGTCAGATGTCACGGTGTTAGTGATGATTAGCTTATGCTCGCCTTTTACGAGCTGCCTGGCAATAAATGCAGATGGTCTATTCTGCAAAGGAGCCCGGACCAACACGGGGGAAAAACGGGGGTATGTCAGAAAAAAACAATAGAGGAGGATAAATGGAGTCAAAATGAAAGAAATGATTCGCTGTGAAAAAAAACGCTTCTCCACTGCAATTGTAACATTGACATCCGAGAAAGAGTGGGATTGAATGAAATTGTTGGTGGTAAAATGAGAAAAGGTATGCTCAGCTGGTTCGATCGTGTGATAAAAATGGTAGATAAAAGATTGACAAAGCAGATATTCAAAGCGAACGTGGATGGCTGTGGACCACTCGACACTCTCTGCCTATCCGTATCCATCCTAACATGTGTACGTATAATGTTCAAAATCTGAAGGTGAATCAGCACAAAATGCTGTTTCTACTTTGATATTGGTGTCTAATATAGATGTTTTAAGATCTTTAAATTTACCTACTTAATCCAATTTAAAAACTTTCAGTAATAAAATTCCATATTCCCTAAATGCTGCAAATGCTTTTCTGTTTAATTGAGTTATTAACATCAGGGATGTTAATAACTTTCCTTCAGGTTTGCGATGCACCATTACCACTTTTAGTGTCTCTAGGCGTCGGGAATATCTTACCATCAGGAAATCCGTCTGCTTATTTGCCTTAGCCATTAGCCAATATCATAAAAAAATATTTAGAAATCGTCGTTTCATGGACGCTTCAGAATTTGAAGGTTTGTTAAATTTACCAAAAACATATTCAGCGTCATTTATTACAGCAACTATAACTGATTTTAAATTATATATGTAAATATTTTTGTACAGTATGTTGTTATAAAATTATAAACGATTTCTCGTGTATCTTGACGTAATTGTTTGTCTCGCTTATTAGCGTTCTATGTTGACACTAACGTAGTGAGCACGTCTATATCTGTACATAATATATTACGTATATGATTTTAAACTGTGTCTACAATTTAAGATCCTTTCCTGCTCATATTTCCTTTTGCAGTTCCTTCGGTCTGCTTCGACTCAATTTTTCATAAGGGAATTGACATACATATCTTCACACCAAATCTTTTGCGAATTAAATAAAGAGTAAGAGTGACCAATCAATCGATCCTTCCAGACCTGCCTAGTTTTCTCCACATTTCTCTTTGCATATTACCACACCGTTTCGGAGACTCTTGACACCAGTTTCAGATGACACTTGAAAGAATTGGTCGTGAAATGTTAAGTTAGGTTTTCCCAGGTACCAAAAATCATTCTATTAGATGTATCCACATTCCATTCTTTCCACATGACGAACCAAAAAAAAGTAGATTTAGAATCCATTTATTCAAATATAATTTATAAACAAACGCGCTTATTGAATCGAAAAAGATTATTCTGATATTACAAATCTTCAGAATCTTTAAGATAAGATCTATAATTTGATATATGCAATATGCTGTTTAAAAAAAACAGAACAATGGCGTCTCAGAGCCGCCATGTTTGTTTTTTATGTCACGAACACTTGATTTGTTTAGATGTCGATATAATCTGATTTATCTGGTTGGATGATGATGGTATGAGGTAATAGAAGATTTTAGATACAAATAAACATATATATCCTTTATTTACAAAAAAGTTTTTATACGTACAAAAAAACTCTTGAACCACATACTATCTTACCAAAAAAAGTCGCACGTTTAAATAAACAATGTCAAAAATTGGCATCGAACTGATAACATTCTAAACATACATTACGTAGAAGCATCTAATTGGTTGAGTATCAAACTTTCGACAATATTTAACAAAACATGTGTTCAACGAGTGTTTAATTTTTTTTGTAGTAAGACAAACAGGGCTTGATTTAGGCGCCACTAGATCGCTAGGAAATTAGAACTTTCAACTATTTGTAAACCGTGTTAAAAAATATTGCTTTAAAGCCCGCATTGCCATTTGTTGGTTTATTTCATTTTTAACTTATTCTAATAGAACAACGTTTTTTAACTACTAAATTGAATTGACAATTTTTTTTAATACATAAACTCCATTTCTATTCACTTTTAAATTTTGCATTTAATAGTCTGTTTAATGAATATTGTCAACGTTTTCACCTTATGCTATGACCTGTAAAACCGGAGCTAATGTGGGTGGAACTAGGACACAAATGGTCATGTTGAAATACATAACAGATGTAGTAGTATTTTGGGAAGTTGGTAGGCTGTTGTAAAAACCTGCTTCACAACTTCTACAACATTTGAATAATACTGAACGCGGAAGTCATTGCGAAAGCCTTTTAATATCTTGATGTCAAAATAATATATTCAATTTCTGACCCAAAGTTTGTAAGAGGACGAAGGTAAGATATTTGTAATAAAAATAGTGTCTTCACGCCCATATCCCCGAAGAGGTAGGCAGAGGCACAACGAATGCACCCACGACAAGCCGAAAACACTAAGTCCCACAATGCGATAGGTGGCAAGCCTATCGCCAACCGGGCATATAACCAATAGTGAGCAACATTTTTTCTTATTAGAAAATTGGAAAAATGGGACCCTCATGCAGTCAAGTCCAACACCTGAACCGCTAGACCACAGAGGCGATTTAATTTACTAACTTCACTTGTACTTTCCACAATACATTATGGAGAATGGAGTTCCACCAAGCACCGACGACAAGAAGTATAGAAATTGCGGCTTCTATACTTTTACGTCATACGCCTGTATACCAGAATCGATAGTGTATCCCAAGCCAGGCCTAAGATCATATTAAACGAAACCTTACTGTAGCAGAATAAATCCGATTTCAGTGCTATTTTTTTTATTGATGGCTTTTATACTTTTACGCGATAAGTATTAACTAAATTCAACAATACAACAGATTATACATAACTTTAGCGATAAAATTGGTATCTACGTACATTGTTTTAGAATGTAAGAAAATATTCTTCATGCATGTGATTTAGTAGTAGACGTGGACAAACTTCTTCAATTATTCATGTACATACTAAACCTATTTGGTAAGCACTAAAATCGCTACGGCCATAAAACTAGAATTGAATATTGAAGTTTTATTACTCAAATTTGACCACGATGGATTGAACAATTTGAAACAATATAATACAAGATTTATATAACGGAAACTGAACTGGTTTGGTTTCCAATACCACTGTTTCTTCTTTCACTTCAGTCCTTGACAGAAATCTATTACAGGATCCATAGCAGGGTGTGACAGTCACTTACCTTTCCTGCCTTTATCTCCCATACAACTAGTAAATACATACCTTGACATCAATGAGTCGCAGAGTAAAGGCAGCTGCGTCGGGTGCCGTCAAGCGCAGTTGACAAGGAGCGTCGGTGGTTGAGCTCGGAGGCCGCAGCAGGGTAAGTGCCAGCGCTGCACCAGCGCCGACATTCCCTCCTACTTCTACCTCCTTCGTTCGCCCACATAGCAGACTCGAGCAGTAAGCTGTTGACAAAAATATACTTCATAAAAGTCGGCTTCGTCAGTGTGCTATTTTAAAAATGTCGTTGAGGTAATCTTAATCTAATCCTAAAGTTATCGCAAATTGGGTATTAAATGAAACGACTTGAAAAGTGTGGGTGGATTTTACTAACATGTTCAATCCGCCATTTTGTCGCGGCGGCCATTTTGGAATGACAACAAGACTGATTAAATATATATTTGTCTTAACTTGTATATCAAATAATAGCTACAAGTTAACTCGTTCGAAACTTCGTTGTATCCTCAAATTAATGAAGATAGAAATGAGCAAGTCGAGTTGTGACCAATAATAAAAAATCAAGAAAAACTACTCAGTTATTTTATTCGAACATAACATTTTATCGCTTAACGGCCAATATTAATAATCAATCCTAATCCAAAACTTGCTGTCTAAGATTGATATTTTGATCCATTTTTATGTTATCGCTTGCCAATAACATATCTGTGGACCGGATAAATATGGCAATTATGTATAGGATAGACCGGCGGATATACAGCTATCTAGATTGCTTGAAATCCATCTTTAAATGAAATGAAATGAAATGAAAATTATTTACTTGCGGAATATGTGTGTTAAAAGTTGTTATAAAGATATTTAAGAATACAACATATTCTACCACATTGTGGTGTGCAAATATTTAGTTAATTTATGAAGTTACATATTTCTATAAAAAATGTACATTTAAATCGCAGCACTTACTTACATTTTTAATAAACGTTTTATTTAGAGAAACATTATTAACATTGGCCGTAAGTCGTTAGTCTTAAGATGATTCACGACAGATTAAAAATAGCACAAAACAAAAAAAACACAATTATGTATTAACAGTCTACCCAGAACACATTCTTTATTTTCCTGTTATATAACAATATCATAATTGCTGATAATATTCCATAATTGTTTAATGTTATTATTGCAATTCGTCTTAATCATAAATCATTTATGTTACAAAATGTAAACAAAACAATTTTACAAGAATAAATATCAAGGAAAAACGCATGGTTCTGTTTTATCTATAAATTGAATTTTAATTATTAGTAGGTATCATTAATGTAGTTTATACCTACAAGGTAAACGAGAAATATTTTGGACCATTAAAGTTTTTATGGTTTAAATTATTTTGTAATTAATTGAAGATTAAAAATTGTTGAAGTAACTTTTCGTGGTAAGTGGTGGAGACGAAATATTTTCCTTCAGTAAATGGTATATTAAATGTTGATCTGGACTACTATAACTACTAAGTAGGTACAAAAAATTAAGTTACATACATACATACATATCTTCACGCCAAGTCCCTTACGGGGTAGGCAGAGAGTATCGAGTGCCAGACCTCACGATCGTCACACCACAGATTTTCCGTAGTGCTCTCATTTCAAACGCATTTATCCTACTTTCATGATCTTTCTGACATACCTAACTCTCGCTTCCATGCAATAACGTTGGGATAAGCACAGAATTATGCAAAGCGAGTAAGTTAAAATCTGTTTTTTAGTTTTTACGAGAAAAGTGACACAAAAGTTTCAATAACCCTCGTTTGGAGTTCTGTATCCTGTAAGTGTATTCATAACATACCTAGTAATCTTTTTTTTATGATATTAGAAGGCAAACAAGCAGACAGATTCCCTGATGGTAAATAATTCACGCCGCCTAGAGACACCAAAGGTGGTAATGGTGGCCGGGATGTTAGGCCTCGAGCAAAAGTAAGTATACCGGCTACCTTACCCTCCGAACCGGAACACGTATTGACGTTATGGCGGCAGGAATAGGTAAGGCGGTGGTACCAATCCGGGCGAGTCGCTGCTAAACTCTACCACCTAGTCACATGTCACGGCGTTAGTGACGGTGAGCCTATGCTCGCCTTTTACGAGCTGCCTGGCAAGGAAGGCAGATGGCCTATTCTACAAAGGAGCCCGGACCAACATGGGGGTCAACAACAATCATAGAATTAGTTTTATAAATATTTTATTAAGAGCCACTTGCACGTTCCTGGGTTAAGTTTTAACAACTGGTTAAACTGTCAAATACATATTGAATTAGTCCCATGTTAAAAGCTAACTTTGAGTTAATTATTTAACCCAGGAACGTGCAAGTGGGCCTTAGTGTATCGCTTAAAATTGTCTTAACAGTGAGATCCGCTGGTTTCAAATAACAAAAAAATCAACGGGTTGCACTCCGGAGTGTCCGCAGATGTGAAAGCTTGAATATTATCTAACGCTGTGCATTTTTGATATTTTGGAATGGTTAGGGAATAAATTTGCTCGAACAGCTTTCATAATTAGTATAAAGTACTATCATTTATGTACTAAAATACAATATTAATTTTATTGATTTAGTTCGAAAGAAACGTATACTAGGCGTTGCTCGCTAGATCAACAAACTACCTCGCAGCCTACCCACCAACCGGCCGGACAAACAAAGACAACATACAGAGGTTTAACTCTCCATTATGAATTTTCGCAGAAATTTTCCGCTTCAATAACGAAATATCATACCATGTTTACAAGGCATTGCTTACGAGCTCATTATTATCTAGTGCTAAGCAAACACGTGTGTCTCCATGACTAAGATGTTATGGTAATCAATAGGCAGAGGACTAAGTGCACGTGCGTTTACCTGAGATGCATTACGTCTGTGCTGATCACTTTATGGAATGTTGGAGTATTTATGTTTCAGACGCCTAGAGCCCTTGGATATAAGTAAACCTCAGAAGGACAGGGCTCAGAAAATTTGACCGCGGGATGTTTACTTGAGTTTTGTCATATATTTTAGTACTCGACCGCTCAAACCGTGATGGCTTTGAGGCTTGGTATTCAGAGTCCTACAAATCCACCATTGGACTATCATTTTATCTGTCCATCTCTAATTACTCGACAAATTCCGTCAAGATGTTTGATGAATTAGTTTTAAGTTTAAACAAACTAGCGTTTGACGGCACTTCCTTAAGCGCAGCAAAAGTTTCAACATTTTTTTACAGAGTACAATATCCTTTGACCGATTTTAAAGAAAACTTAAAAAAAGCCTTACCACAAAAAAAATCGTTTGTTTAACTAAACACCATCTAAAATTGGCACCCAACCAATAACTAATAAAAATGGGTGACGTAGTAGCACGTATTGGTTGAGAATACAATTGAGATAGCATTTGATAAATTGTGTGTTTAACGAGTGTTTAAATGTTTTTGCAGTGACGCGGTCAACATTTGCTTAAAAAATGTAAACCTGATCAAAATTAAATCAAACTCGCTTCGTTAAGGAGATAAAATATACAATTTTTTTTAATGGAAGCATCCCAATTAAATATTTTAATTATTTTTCACGGATTATCCTTATACAGGTCACGATTTCACAATATATATAGATAAAATTGTCGGAGCGTGTGTCATGTAATCAACACGTGTATCAGTACGGCATATCAATTAGATTAGGGCCTATATGCAAATCGGTGTGGGGTATGTGATTGCTTTACCGGATCGGCAAAACGATTCGTGACTTGCGTTGATAAGTGCCAGGAAATAATATTAATTGTAGATTAATACGACAGACACTGGTGCTAATTCTGACACACAATGCCTAAATTATTTTTGATCAGCTGTTTAACCACAACTAGTTATCGTATAACAGTAACGAGTTTCGGAGAGACCAAGGTTGACATTCCACGATCAGATCACTAGGATGTGATCCGAGGGTGGTGTGAAGACTCAAGAGTCAAAACCGGCGTGTTTGTATGTAAAGTTTGGTTTGTCATGTCGTGAGGTCTGACCCTCGATACTCTCTGCCTACGTCGTAAGGGACTTGGCGTGAAGATACGTATGCAGTAACGACTTTCATATAATACTTTCAGCCCCCATTATGGTATTTTAGAGGTTGATTTATGAAAAAAATAGCGTATGTTTGAATAAAGCTCTTTCACCATATGTCTACAAAAATGTCAAAATGGACAGTTTTTATAGCCGAGAAAGCGTAACAGACACACGGGCACGCAAACTTTACTATTTACCGTCTTTTTAAAAAACAAATTTAAGTGAGAATTGGGATATACTCATATAATTATAGTCTACAATATTGAACTTTGGGATACTTTAATCTATGTTTATTAACAAAACAGTAATATAGTATGTATTTGCTGTTTACCCACTACTTCTTCGCCCTAAAATATTTACTTTGGAGAGAATAATTGGCTAATTTAATATGACTTTAACAGGTTTTGATCACAATTTTTCGAAGTATAAATTAAATATAAATAGATTGGGATTCAAATTAATCTGACGGCACTAAACGTGTTTTGTCTCTTCTGTTACCGGAGTTGAAAAATCATAGTCTTTAACTTTGAATGAGTACCAAACTTATATTTTAAATATTGAGTCACTTGGTCTGTTTTACGCATCACCTAAAATTTATTTTTATAAATAGCCTAACGGTTTCGCTTATTAAACTAGTAATAAACAATATTAAAAAATAAATAAAAAAAATAAAATAGTTTATTCGGAACAAAAATCGTTATAAATGCAAACAGTTTTAGCGCTCTCAACTGCTAAAGTTTAAAAACTGTAGCGCAGTGAGAGTGCCCCCTCTTAAAGTTAGATAAAATAATGTACCTTTTAATTTAAACTTATGAAAAAATTATCTAATCATACACAAAAATAAATAATTAAAGAAAACTGAATGAACTTTTGAATTTATGGTGCTGCATTTGATTTATGCTTATGCGTATGTGTGTGTGTGTGTGTGTGTGTGTGTGCGTGTGTGTGTGTGTTTAGTAGTTTACATTTTAGATGATGCTGCTGTAAAAAGCGAAATCGGTATGCTATTTATAAAATAATGATTAATTATAATTGATACATAAAATTGTACAAGTGTTTCTTCATTCAAAAATGTGAATATTTGGAAGTTTTAACAAGCGCCGACGATGGAAAATATCTTAACGAAACTAAAATAACCTTATTAAATCTATACTAATAAAGAGGAAATATTTTGTTTGTTTGAAATTAGTAGGCTCCGAAACTACTAGACCGATTTCAAAAATGCTTTCACCTTTACAATGCTACATTATCCCTGAGTGACTTATGCTTTGTTTCATCAAAATCCAAGTAGAAGCCAAGTTAAGTTAAGCTGCGTGAAACTGCTAGTCTAATAAATATCATAATAACTTTAAATTAGCACTAAAACTAAACTCATGGTTAAGTAAGTACTAATGTGCCCGGTTGGCGATAAGCTTGCCACCTATCACATTGTGGGACATAGTGTCTTCGGCTAGTCATGGGTGCCTCGGTTGTACCTCTGCCTACCTCTTCGGGGATATGGGCCTGAAGATACTTACTAATTTAAAGTTTTCGCTGAACCACAAGTACAGTAGAATCAGCACCAATCATGATAAGCTGCAGACTTGGGAAAATTTTACAGACGGGGAGTCGTTACTTATTATTGACGACCTTACTACGCAATGTTAAACAGACTGGATATACCTAGTATTTTAAGACAAGCAGACAGATTTGCAGAAAGCTATATATAAACATCAGTTTTAGACAACGATGCCAGTATTAGCTTTCAAATTATATTTTAAACAAAAAAAACATCTTCACGCCCATATCCCCGAAAGGGTAGGCAGAGGCACAACCAGGGTACAGGACACCCACGACTAGCCGAAGACACTAAGTCCCACAATGTGATAGGTGGCAAGCCTATCGCCAACCGGACACATTTCCAATCCCGAGCAACATTTTTTTTATTAGAAAATTAGAAAATCCAATTTGCTTTTTGTTGCCCGACCCGGGATTCGAATCCAAGACCTCATGCAGTCAAGTCCAACAACTGAACCGCTAGACCATAGAGGCGATTAATAAATTATTGTATTTTAAACAAATTTTGATTAATATCTTCGTTAACAGATTACGTAAATTTTAGAAAAAATATACAATTGGTTTCAAATGATAGAGCAAGTAGGTAGTGAAAATCATAAAAAGTTTCTTTTTTATATTTTGTATCGTTGGCGCTCGGTAGAATCCCATTTTAGATAAAATTTAAAAAAAATTGAAAAGTACAAGTGATAACTAGGAATTTTGCAAAAAAAAACTAGTTATACATACATACATATCTTCACGCCAAGTCCCTTACGGGGTAGGCAGAGAGTATCGAGTGCCAGACCTCACGATCCTGACAAACCTGTCTTGCTTCCTTCACATTCATTACCCTTTTCATACAAACACGCCGGTTTCGGAGACTCTTGACACCACCCTCGGATAATATCCGATTGATCTGATCGTGAAATGTCAGCCTTGGTCTCCCCGGGTACCTACATCCACCCACATTCGCATTGTATATCTGCTTTGTCAATCTTTCATCTGTCATTCTTTCCACATGACCGAACCAGCGGAGCATGCCCTTTCGCATTTTAACACCAACACTTTCTTTCTACTAGTTATTATTGAAAAATATCTAATATTTGAAGAAGAGGTACTAAACTGTAGGTTAATTCATGTTTTCTTTGGGTACCTTTAACTTTCCTTTAATCCTAAGATACGTTTAAAGCACGACGGTAGACCGCAAGACAAAACAGTAAAAAGTACTTTGTTACCGTAGATATCAGTTACAACAAAAGCCCGGTTCCTACAATTAACGAACCATAAACCGTATAAGCTTTTGCACTGGCAGTTTGCCTACAAGTAACGAAGCTTTGCTCTTAGTTATATAAAAATTGAGTTAACAATCGAAAACGAACGACTGTAGTTAGATTTTGAACTATTTGTACAAAAAACAACCATTCGTAAGCAAAACGACTCGTTTATAAGTAACAAATTATACCTAGTTGTAGCATAGTAACCGGTCAGTGGTCACTTTCTGTTAATTCAAATACAAGTTGTACTTACGTAAGTTAGCTATAAATAGATTAGACTTTGCCAATGCAAGCGACTTGCATTTAAAAGTGTCTGCTAGTAATATTTTAACTGACTCCAAAAAGAGTTTCTTAATTAAACTACTTATTTTTTGTATGTTTGTTATGTGATTACTCGGCCAAAAGCAACCCGGTTTCGATAGTTCTCTTTTAGAAAGATAGATAGTCCTATATTGATTTCAGCACGATTCAATTATGTTTTCTGAATTATAGTTAACTAGCGGCCCGCCCCGGCTTCACACGGGTACAAAATATACATTTAATTAAACCTTCCTCTTCAATCACTTCATCTATTAAAAGAAACCGCATCATAATCCTTTGCGTAGTTTTAAAGATTTAAGCTTACAAAGACATACGAACAGAGAAAGTAACTTTGTTTTATACTATGTAACTAGCGGCCCGCCCCGGCTTCGCACGGATATAAAATATACATATAAACCTTCCTCTTCAATCACTTTATCCGCATCCGCAAGAAATCGCATCAAAATCCGTTGCGTAGATGTAATTTATTAAAAACACTTGTACTTTCCACAATATATTTTATTATTTTTTATTTTTATAATTTAGTCAACCGGTTTCGCTATACAAGCATCATCAGGGCTATATAACAACTGTGTGTGTGCGTGCGTGCGTGCGTGAGTGCGTGCGTGTGTGTGTATGTGTGTGTGTGTGTGTGTGTGTGTGTGTGTGTGTGTGTGTGTTGCTATATAGCCCTGATGATGCTTGTATAGCGAAACCGGTTGGCTAAATTATAAAATAAAAAATAATAAAATATATTGTGGAAAGTACAAGTGTTTCTAAATAAATTACATCAAGAATGGAATTCCACCAAGCTCCGACGATAAGAAGTATAGAATCTATCCGTTGCGTAGTTTTAAAGATTTAAGCATATAAAGGGACATAGGGACAGAGGAAGCGACTTTGTTTTATACTTTGTAGTGATATTGATATGATTTATTTGAGACCATTTCGGAATCGTTTGCGAAATCATCACTTTTCGAAATTTTCGATTTTTCGAATCGCAACTTGGTACCCAATGAAATAGTAGACGTCGGTTTTTACAATACTACTGTGCTTCATTATATTAACTTGCCATTTTATTAAAGTTTTGTTAAAAATATATCTACAATCTTCTATATATTGATACGTAATGCCAAAACTTTGGACCCCTTTTTTACGAAAACTGCGCGGATGCAGGTGCATAAAATTTGGCACACTTATAGTTTATGTGTAAGAGAAGTGCAGAACACTAATATTTTTCAATAAAAATGCTTATAACGTACATTAAATCAATAAATAAAACATTACCCACACTACCATGCATTTGACACACACAAACAAATATATTGATGATAACCATAAAAGATCACAGATGGCGCAAAGTTTAGAAACAAAGTAGTTGGTCTTGAAAAATGAAGATGGCGTTCTTATCAACAAGATATTAAAATTTATTATGTACCACTAGTAATAGATTTGTGCTGTAAGAGTGTCACCTTTTCTAGCTAGAAACTCCTAGTTCAAAATGTAGTTTCTCTAACCGTTTACTACTTTGCGTAATTTCCATCTAGGCAGTTTTTCTCTTAACTTCTGAAACCGCATCAAACGCTTGATGGTTTACATTTGCGGTCAACTTAATCATTCGTTTTTCTAACCGCATGTCAATAAACTTGAGAGAAGTCATTGTTACGCAGATCATGGGGGTTAACATAAGCTCTTACAACAATATTATTTCAATAAATACATAGATATTCCTGACCATAACGTCGTGACGTGTTCCGGTTTGGAGGATAAGGTAGCCGGTAAACTTACTTTTGCTCGAGGCCTAACATCCCGGCCTCAGTCTGGTAACGCACCATTACTACCGTCAGTATCGTAATTTCTTACCATCAGGAAATCCGTCTGCTTGTTTGCCATTATCATAAAAAAATAAAATAAAAGAAAAACATATCTTCACGCTTAGTCCCTTACGGGGTAAGCAAAGAGTATCGAGTGCCAAACTTCACGATCCTGACAAACCAGTCTGGCTTCTCTTACATTCTTAACCCTTTTTATACAAAACACGCCGGTTTCGTAAAAACCTTATTCTCCCCGGGTACCTAGATCCATCCACATACACATGATATATCTGCTTTGTCAATCTTTTTATCATTGATAGCCGGCAAAATGACTTACCTACTCGATTCCAATTTCCAATTTAGCATGAATCAAGATTTAAGAGTAACCCTACTGGTATCATTTATAAATATTGCGGACTCTTTCTAATTACTCTCTTTCCTTTTGACTTTAGCCATAGATTTAGAAATGACTTTAACAGAGAGCGGTAAAATGAAGAGTCAGCATATTTGAAAATTGAATTAGATCTTTTTTAGGAGTGTGACCTCCAGTAGTAATAATATTGATATAAATGTATCTTCACGTACATATACCCGAAGGAGTAGGCAGAGGCACAACCATGGCACCTACGGCTAGCCGAAGACACTAAGTCCCACAATGTGATAGGTGGCAAGCCTGTCGCCAACCGGGTACATATCCAATCCCAAACAAAATTATTAAAAAATTGGGAAACCCAATTTTCTTTTTGTGGCTCGACCTGGGATTCGAACCCGGGACCTCGTGCTGTCAAGTCCAACAACTGAACCGCTAGACCACAGTGGCGATACATAGTAATAATATAGCTTTCTGATAACACCACATTGACAACGTCACGTGGACAGCTGAGTTGGTAACGTAATACCAATCAAAAATGCTCTGAGAAACAAAACTTTTGAAGTTTTCGTGAAGTGTCCGTATCAACCAGACAGCGAAGGTCATTCGAATGACTCAAATAAGGTCGTGTCCGTCACGAATACGTCAGTGGTCGGAGCAGATTGACACTTGACAGTCCTGTTTTATAATCAACTATCTGAGCCCTTACCATGAGTTTACGGCCTGTCAAGTTTACTATACTCGCTACCGTCTCTGTAAATTATTTGTTTGAAAACTTTGAACAGCGCCTCCTATTGGTAACTAAGAGAAACACATTTTTAGACCAAAAGTGTCATAGATTTCGACACGTAACTTACTGAACGTAATCTATACAAACTCATAGTAAAGGCTCTGGAAGGAGAGATCGTTGACGATCTGTCTACGACAGTCGTGACTAAGACCCTGTCTAGATACCGCGATTTTCCCGAGTTTCACTTTCAACACTAGTTTGTTCTTTACGTTTAGATGTAATGCTGCATCTACACTCTTGCCATACTTCCACAACCATTACAAATGCGAACGTGTAGATGGGGTATTTGGCTGGGTTTGTGTAGTTTGCCAGGATTTATAAAAAATCCGAAAGAGCCGACACTCTTTTGACACAAATCAAAGAGAACTTTCCACGCGTCATATTTGTGCGCGTTTTTTTTTTGAATTCTACGTATTTTACGTAAAAATGTGTATCTGGTCTAAGGATGAATGTATATTCTTCTTAGAATGCAAGCAACACCCAGTATTTGGTATCCTAAAGACAAAACCAACAAGATCACAATCGTAAAAGTAACCAATGCATGGGATCATTTAAAAGAAATTATAAAGAAACCAGTTAATGAATTTTAAGGGAAAGTCAAATTTTAATCATTCACCATATTCTTTGCCAGATTTGTCGTTAATTTTATTTTCTCTCTTTTCGTTTTGCTTATTTTAAATAAAGTTAAAATAAAATATTAGTGTGTTTACGCAGTTTGAAAATGGTTTGGATCACCTACTTTATCCAAGCGTTTGTTGCGTGCAATTGCAAAAGATGGAAGGTGGCAAGCCTATCGCCAATCAGACACATCAACTCCCGGGCTACGTTGTCTTTATTAGAAAATTGATAAAACACATTTTAATTTTTTTCGGTCCCACTCGGGATCGAATCCGGGATCTATTAAATTAAATCTAACTACCGGTCCGCTACACCACAGAGGCGATAATCGACATCTTCATTCCATGTGTAGATACATACTATGTTTAGTTTCTCTGCAGCCATAATAGGATACCCAGAGTGATCAGAATAACACATTACTCACTACAATTACTATTTTATTATTATAGTCTTAAACGATTAACGTTTATGATACAAAATCATTACATGCTAAGGTTGTTTTAACAATGGATAATAGTCTGGTATCACGCAATGGAATATGACCATTTTTATCTCCAATACCTATTCATCCACTTTACCTGTTTACAAGTTATCCAACAGATACAATACTGTTACAAATGTTGCCACAAATTAATTATATATCTAGTTGGCATAAAACCGGTTACACATTGGAAAACCGACGATGCGAATACTGAAGGATTTTTTGTAATATCGTACGAAAACATCTTACCTCAACCGTGAATAACGTAATATGTATGTCTAAACTTATATTACTTGCTGTTTTAATTCTAAATATTTATATCGCCTCTGTGGTCTAGCGGTTCAGTTGGACTTGACTGCATGAGGTCTGGGTTCGAATCCCGGGTCTGACAACAGAAGAAAATTGGGTTTTTCCAATTTTCTAATAAAAAAATGTTGCTCGGGATAGGATATGTACCCGGTTGGCGATAGGCTTGCCACCTATCACATTGTGGGACATAGTATCTTCGGCTAGTCGTGGGTACCCTGGTTGTGCCTCTGCCTACCTCTTGGGGATATGGGCGTAAAGACAATTTTTTTTAAATTCTAATTCTATTATTACTTTTATGTATGTGTTTTTTTTACTTCCCCCAAACTTTTATGGGTCCTTCGTATAGAACAGTCTTTCCCAAAATGGGCGGTAGCGCCCCCTTTTAGGCGCTGGAAGTCTAGAGGGTTGGATTTTTTTAAAGTTCAGGTGAATTAATAATAATTATGTTATTGAGGTTTTTGACGAGAAAACAAACGNNGGGGGGGCGATATGTAATACTAATTTTCAAAGTGGGTGTTACATGAAATAAGTTTGGGGACCTCTGGTATAGAATAAACCATATGCCGCGCTGTCTGGTAGCTAGTAAAAGATGAGCATAGGCTTGCCGTCACTAACACCGTGACATCTGACTAGGTGGTAGAGTTTCGCAGCGACTCACCCAGATTGGTACCACCGCCTTACTTATTCCTACCGCCATAACGTCATGACGTGTTCCGGTTCGAAGAGGAAGGTAGCCGGTTAACTTACTTTTGCTCGAGGCCTAACATCCCGGCCTCTGGTTGGCAACGCACCATTACCACCTTTAGTGTCTTTAGGCGGCGGGAATTTCTTACCATCAGGAAATCCGTCTGCTTGTTTGCCTTCCAATGTTATATAAAAAACCCACTGATCTTCGAGTGCTGTTCACTATTCAGCAATTTGCCCGGATAATAATCCACCGTCGTACCCACGCAATGAGAAATAGGATCTTACCTATAGTCACCAAGACAGTATAATCTTCGGTGTACAAAAATAGTAGGGAAATGAATTCTTGAATAGTACAAAGAAGAACTGGCCTAAATAATAAGTACCTGTCGTGAAGCTCGTTAGAAATGAGCATAGGGTAGATTGTTCAGTATCAACACCTCTGGTGGGTAGTCAGTAGAGTAATAATAATAATAATAATAATATAGCCCTTTATTCAGTTTTTTTTTTATGTTATAGGAAGGCAACCAAGCAGGCGGATTTCCTGATGGTAAGAAATTTACGCCGCCTAGAGACACCAAAGATGTTAATGATGCGTTGCCAACCTGAGGTCAGGATGTTAGGCCTCGAGCAAAAGAAAGTTTACCGGCTACCTAACCCTCCGGACCGGAACACGTCATGACGTTATGGCGGCAGGAATAGGTAAGGCGGTGGTACCAATCCGGGCGAGTCGCTGCGAAACTCTACCACCTAGTCAGATGTCACGGTATTAGCGACAATAAGCCTATGCTCGCCTTTTACGAGCTGCCTGGCAAGAAAGGCAGATGGTCTATTCTGCAAAGGAACCCGGACCAACACGAGGATTTTTTTTTATTTAGGTACATATATACACAAACTTAGCTAAATAACAAATATATTCTAAACTTCTAAACTAAAATATCTTGCTTTCTAATTTTTTGCAGATCTGTTTGCCAATCGACAAAGGCAAAGACCTCCTCCGTCAGTAGAGTGCTGAGCAGTAATTTATTCGGGTAGAAATACATCGCCTAACCTATTAGGAGAGCATACTCTCTAGAGATGAGGGTAGGCCTTATCCCGATCATAGGACAGCGTCGCCTCTATAACATCTCTTATCATCAGGAGAGAAGTGTGCTTGTTCGATGTGCCTATCCCAAAAACAAAAAAAAAAACACATACCCGAAGAAATAAGCAGAGGCACAACCAGGGCAACCACGACTAGCCGAAGATACTAATTCTCACAATGTGAGCAAGCCTAAAGCCAACCGGGCATATATCCAATTCTGGGCAGTTATTTTTATTAGAAAATAAGTACCTACACATTATCTTTTTTTTGCCGGTGTCGGATTACAGACGACCAAAAAACAAAATATGAAAGTAAACTATTTGTGGGCTTGGAATCTTCACAGGGGTAATGAGTATTTAAAAGACATTTTAAATAGAAGAAAATCGTACATTGACCTCATTGCAGATCCGTTCCAAGTGTGCCAACAAACGGTTGGCCTCAGAACGTTACATTACTTGAGAACCAACACATGGGAACAACCCGACCGCAATACCTAGATGGATTACTGTGATCTGATAATCTTGGTTTTGAGAAATTGTGCCCAATTAGCTGATATCATTTTAGGTTTAATTAAACCATTGCTAAGTATTGTTTAGGCAACTTTTAAGCAACGAAATTTCAGGTATATGAACTCAAACTTAAAATTGGCCAAGTTACCATTACTACGATGTTACATGTGTGTACATGGGTACGATTTACGAAGGGTTTGTGATCATGCCCATCCAATACTAATCCAATCCAATACTAATGCTATCTACTAAAGTCAATAGGATCTATACTTTTCTTCATCGACACTTGGTGGAACTCCATTGTATAACATCATGTAATGTGGAAAAGTATTGTATCACTACATTGTGTAAAACAAAGTCGCTTTCTTTGTCCCTATGTCCGTTTGTATGCTTAAATCTTTAAAACTACGCAATGAATTTGTGCGGTTTTTTTAATAAGTAGATAAAGTGATTAAAGAGGAAGGTATGTATATTTACATTATATAAATTTATATTATGTGTATATTTTTATACCCGTGCGAAGAATACTAGTGTAAATTATAAACTCGTGTGTCCAGTCGATAGGCCGATTCAGTGCCTCAAAGAATCAAGTAAATAAAAAAAACGTCGAACTAGATTTTTCATTTTCGGGGGTCAATGACAACAGCTTTTTTAACAGTTGGATCAACATATTAAGTTAAATGTTAGAAGCCATGTCTTACTAAGCCATGGGTTAATCTTGAATCTCGATATTAAGCAAATTGGAAATTGGAATCGTACTTTAGGTACTTTTAACACAGTGCTAGTGGATTAGTAACATTGAGTTACAAATTAGTTCAATGAATCCGATAAAATAATTTATTGTTTACTATTAACTAAATGTTGATAATTCGCCAGTATTGTGTTCAGTGCCTAAAATGCAATGGTGGTAATTTTGTTGCGCACTTACCAAACTAATTTTAAGTTATCGCTATTTTCTTTCAACGAAAGTAATCGAAAGAGACAAAAAACAGTGCTATCAGATTAGATAGTATACGACGTTTCTAGAGACGTTTAATATATCACTCGGCATACATTGATTAAAACATCTCAATTTGACACTACCAGACCAATCTGACATGTCTAAAATGTTTCATCTCTTTTGTTTTTGTTAAATTTGAAAAAGATAGCATGCTTCTAAAATAAGTTTATTTTGTGAACAGCAGAATCACCTCCAATACTCGATCGCAATTTCCAATATTGTGTATGAATCGAGGTTCAAGAGTGACCCTACAGTTGATCGTCTCTTGTCTTTGGTGCCCTTAGATATTTAAATATATACTGATGCAAAATAAATTTGAATATGTAATCAAAATATGTTTTTTTTGCAACCATCATAGACTTATATCTATCTATCTATCTATATATATATAAATCAATTGCTGTTCGTTAGTCTCGCTAAAGCTCGAGAACGGCTGAACCGATTTTGCTAATTGTGGTTTCGAATTATTTGTTCAAGTCCAGGGAAGGTTTAAAAGATAAGAAAAATAAAAAAAAACTTGCGAGAAAACTAAGAAAAACAACATTTTACTTTTCCCATACAAACTGAACGGGTGGAACGAAGTTCGCCGAGACAGCTAGTATCTTAATATATATAAATTACGTGTCACGTTGTTTATCTAAACTACTTAACCTATTTCAATAAAATTTGCACACCGTGTACAGTTTGATCCAACTTGAAATATAGAATACTAGCAGTTTCATGCAGCTTTACCTGCATAACTTGGCTTTTACTGCACCGATTTTTTAAACAAAGCCTATGTCACTCAGGGATAATGTTGCATTCTAAGGGTGAAATAATTTTTGAAATCGGTCCAGTAGTTTCGGAGCCTATTCATTTCAAACAAACAAACTAAAAATCAAACATTTCCTCTTTATAATATAAGTATAGAAGAAGCTTACATCTCAATTTATGATAAAAAAAAGTACCATCAGAGCGAAGCCGGAACAGGCAGCTAGTTACTAATACATATTTTTATATTAAAACTGTTTTTCCATAATTTAGTATTTTGTTGCAAAACTTGAATATTGTTACTGAGTTACTGTTTTTTTAACATTTGGAAACAAGTTACAAAATTGCAAGGACCAGTTTACGTAAAACTTATATAACTTGGAATAATTTGCTCCTCAATCTAATCTCTTAAAGAATATACAAATAATTTTGTATAGTACTACTATTTACATTATGCACATCGGCTTTACACTTTTTACTCTTTATAAGTTTATTTTTAAATTGGCTGCTCTAATTTAAATTTAAGCGAATTTATAAATAATGTAATAACAACTCTATATACATATCTTAAAAATACTATCGCATAACAAAGAGAATAAATAAATAAATATCCCTGGACAAATCACACAAATTGAATCTAACCTCAAAGTAAGCAAATTATATGGTTGTGTTATGGGTGTTAGTCAACGATTCGAATACATAGAATTACTTAAATAGATATTAGAAAAAAATTATTAAACACCCAGACCCGGAAATGCAGACATTTAAATGTTCATCACACAAATGCCTGCCCCCGTCGGGAATCGAACCCGAGCCTCGCAGTTGTTAGGCGTGTATGCTAGCCACTCGATAACCGAGGCGGTCTACTAATACTACCGAGATATTGTTGTAAGCAAATCTGCACCTAACGGGGGCTATCCCAGGGATATTAAGAAAAACACTTTATTTTTGTGTATTCAGATGACTTACTTATGAAATTGAATTCGATTTTTTGCAGTTTTACTACATACGTATAAATTCCATTAATTTGTTTATTAGATTCTAACGCCGGTCTACATTACAAAAATACTCTTAACCTTAACACCCAATTGATTCTTAATGAGGTCAATTAAGAGGACGCCATCTTGTGTTACGGCCCCAGTAGGAGTGAAGAAATCAATTAAGTCTGGAAATCTTCGAGAATTGGTCATGTCATCCCTACTAATAAGTATGTATGTACGTTGCATTTTCAAGTCTTAACATCTGAAGTCACTTTAATGAAACTTAGTATTAAATAAGACCTACAACGCAGTTTAGATAATATGTTCGGAAAACAGCCTGGACCCTACCAGGTGGACTATGTGTTACAGTTAGCCATTAGCCAGTAGTTGTTGTTTGGTAACAGGCGGCCGACTGAATAATGTAAATTTTCATCTTGATTGGTATTAAATACCATAAAAATCATATTCGGAGCCTGAACTTAAAAGACAGCAGTATACCTGCATAAAACAGACTCCTGCAGAGAAGAAGCTTTCGCCCGTGTTGGTCCGGGCTCCTTTGTAAAATAGACCATCTGCCTTCCTGTGCCAGGCAGCTCGTAAAAGGCGAGCATAGGCTTGCCGTCACTAACACCGTGACATCTGACTAGGTGGAAGAGTTTCGCAGCGACTCACCCGGATTGGTACCACCGCCTTACCTATTCCTGCCGCCATAACGTCATGACGTGTTCCGGTTCGGAGGGTAAGGTAGCCGGTAAACTTACTTTTGCTCGAGGCCTAACATCGCGGCCTCTGGTTGGCAACGCACCATTACCACCTTTGGTGTCTCTAGGCGCTGGGAATTACTTACCATCAGGAAATCCGTCTGCTTGTTTGCCTTCCGATGTCATAAAAAAAAGAAGAGAAAAAGAAAAATGTTTGTGTGCCTGAATGAAGCTATCATCTAGATAAACGAAAAGAGGCATTTATTAATTATAATTCATAAACCAATAGTCGAATCTTCAGAAATTTATATATGGGTCCACCTCTAATTCCTACCTTTAAAAAATAACGCTTATAATATATTTGGTATTAAAAGTAATCGCGTAACGAATACAAAAAATACCTAAAAACTGCTAGCCAAATATTTTTTAGAGTCGCTAAAAAAAGAAGTAGTACAGTAAAAGATAAAGGACGCGGTGGTAACAATAACCCAGACCCAGAAATACGAACAAAACAAACTAATTGACTTTAATCACGTTTTAATTGGATTTAAAAAAAATGGTGATGTCTAGGTTAACGGTTTTGCACTAAATTTGCTGTCCACTGATTTATTTATTTATTTGATAATTTATTGTACACAAAAACTTACATAAACTTTGAAACTCAAAGATATGTACAATGTATGTTCCCCGTGTTGGTCCGGGCTCCTTTGTAGAATAGACCATCTGCCTTCCTTGCCAGGCAGCTCGTAAAAGGCGAGTAAAGTCTCACCGTCACTAACACCGTGAATTCTGACTAGGTGGTAGAGTTTAGCAGCGCCTCGCCCGGATTGGTACCACCGCCTTACCTATTCCTGCCGCCATGTTCCGGTTCGGAGGGTGAGGTAGCCGGTAAACTTACTTTTGCTCGAGGCCTAACATCCCGGCCCCAGGTTGGCAACGCACCATTACCACCTTTGGTATCTCCAGAAGGCGTGAATTTCTTACCATCAGGAAATCCGTCTGCTTGTTTGCCTTCCAATATCATAAAAAAAGGTATCTAATGTAATAATATATTCTATTATCTTTGTAGTAATAGTGTAGCGAATGTCATTTATTGAACATTCATTGAATGAGTGAATGATAAGTTTTGGCGCCATCGAGAGAAAAGATGGCCGAAGTTTTTTCATAATTATTGAATTTCGTGTTGATATTGAGTGAAATTATTCAATTTTGGTGGCATTTTGTACAATTTTGTTCAGTGAAAGTGCACAAACTAAATAATCGTGAAGAAATTAGCGTATCGTGTATTTCCTCGTTGCTGCCAAATCTCACTACATGAGCTTGAGTAGTGAGGCCACCGCTTACCCAAAACATGACATGACTTATTGACGACTTATGACATGACTAATTATAATTGAATTTTGATTAATTGGATGCAAATTTCTACTTGATTGATGGCAAAATACTAAAGTGAATGCCGAAAGTAATAAAACTGCAAAAGCCGACTTCATTTCTTTTCTAAAAAAGCAAGCTCACGCCCGTATCCTCGAAGAGGTAGGTGGAGGTACTACCAGGGCCACACTACAACCATGACTAGCCGAAGACACTAAGTCCCGACATCTGACAGGTGGCAGCCTATCGCCAACTGGACACATATACAACCAACGTTACTTTTTATTACAAAATTGAAAAAAAATATATTTTGTTTACCTAAACCGAAGATTTTCTTTCCTTTCATAAATATGTGCAAAAAATTCAGCTTTAATTGAATTTTTGAGATAATACGACGGCAGAGAGCTGGTAAGCGTCTTCACCGGCCACTCAACCGTCTGCCGGAAAACGACATGTCAACAACACCACAGTATTAAGAATTCTAACAACTATCTAGTATTTTCTACTTAGTATTTTCTACCTAGTATTTTCTACCTAGTATTTTCTACCTAGTATTTTCTACCTAGTATTTTCTTCCTAGTATTATTAAGACTGTAACGACACCGTCTAACAAAATGCCCGTTAACGCTGCAGACGCCGAAACACTACAAATCACGTTTCCTTAAAGTGATAAAACACAGGATGCTGAAGTCATACATAATAATTACCAACCTTATCAAAATTTAATTACATATACTACCTATTTCTTGTAAAAAAAACAATATCGTCACCTTCCTGGAGTACCCAATGTATTTATCATAATAACACGTTCGTATTGCATTAACTAGATTGTGTGTATTTTTATGCACCTCAAGAAAAACATATGCGTCATCAGCCTATGTATTGTCAGACTGCATTGTAGGTTAGGAGTTCGCGTACACGCACAATTGCGAGGCTCGAGTTCAATTCCGGACGCAGAATTGTTTTTTGTAAATTTCCGGGTCTTGGTGTTTAATACATTTATTCCAGTAGCTCTTTAAGTATTTCTATGTACTAGTGGTCGCCTGTTGGTCGAAATTCGACCATAATAAATTTTAATATTTTTTTGATAAGAAAACCATCTTCATTTCTCAAGACCAACTGCTTTGTGCCAAACATTTTAGTGCGCCATCTGTGATCTTTTATCGTTATCGTCAATATATTGTTTGTGTGTGTCAAAAGCATGGTAGTGTGGGTAATGTTTTATTTGTTGATTTAATGTACTTTATAAGCATTATTATTGAAAAATATTAGCGTTCGTCACTTCTCCTACACATAAACTATAAGTGTGCCAAACTTTATGCGCCTGCGTCCACGGAATTTTCGTAAAAGGGGTCCAAAGTTTTGGCATCACGTATTAACATAATATAGATAAAACAGCGAACAAGCACACGGCTCTTTTGATGGAAAAAGACTAAACATGGACTATATATACTAAAAATATTATAGGTACATCGCCAGGATGTTAGGTCCCAATCTACTCGCTACCCTACCCGCCCGTCTAGGACATAATGTTGTCTTTATAGCGGCAGGAGTAGATAGGAAGGTCAAGTTGCTATACACACTCTACTACAAAGGCTATTGTTGGTCATTTTATATTTAACCTGTGCTCGTCTCTAACTAAGAGCCAGACAGAGAAGCAGAATATATGACACAGATATCCTATGGCACGCAAGGGATCTTAACCACCATTAGGAAAATTAAAACAAAATAATAATAATCTTTAATTTAAAGAACTAAAGAGATATTTTATAGTATTGCTTATCTACATTTTTTTATGATAATGGAAGGCCAACAAGCAGACGGATTTCTGATGGTAAGAAATTCACGCCGCCTAGAGACACCAAAGGTAGTAACGGTGCATTGCCAACCTGAGGCCGGGATAGTAGGCCTCAAACAAAAGTAACGAACACGTCAAAGGCAAACATTGACGTTATGGCGGCAGGAATAAGTAAGGCGGTTGTGCCAATCCGGACGAGTAGCTGCGAAACTCTACCAACTAGTAGAATGTCACGGTGTTAGTGACGGAAAGCCTATGCTCGCCTTTTAAGAGCTGCCAGGCAAAAAGGCAGATGGTCTACTCCGCAAAGGAGCCTGGACCAACACGAGGGAATTATATCATATACATTATACAGTACCATCAACATGTGTAGATTTACAATACATAATATTTCAAATTTGAATGTTTGTTTATTACTTTCAAGTCTGTCCTTAACCTATACAAACAATCGAACATAAATTATCACATATTTATATATATTCAATAGAAATATTTAAGTATTGTAATAATATTTTACATATTATATTAATAATTTACTAATATGAATGCACCAACGTTGACTTAAACTATTGAAGTTTAAATTTAAATTCTAATTATAAAAAAGAGCACTATTGGTTAATTCAAAAACCACTGTGCAAACTTTGATCAAATTTAAACTAAACCCTACACCAGACTAAGTAATAGTACAGAATAAGTGATAGTACTACGTACAGAAGACGCACTGATATAGAAAACGCAAGCATAACTAAATCGTGAAATGTCTAGCAAAGGTTCATAATGCGCCGAGCTAGTAGAACCGACATGTCAATTAAAATTGAAACATAAAACGTTGGCTTAAGCCTCATCCTATTAATATTATAAATGCGAAAGTTTGTATGTATGGATGTATGGATGTTTGTTACTCTTTCACGCAAAAACTACAAAGCCGATTACGATGAAATTTGGTATGTAGGTAGCTGAAGACCCAGAATAACATATAGGCTACTTTTTATCCCGGAGTTCCCGCGGGATTGGGACTTACGCGGGTGAAACCGCGGGGCGCAGCTAGTAAGTCGTAAGTCATACAGTGCTTAGTGTAGCTAAAGTAATTATGACAACGTGATGTCAGATATGGTTTATACTACGTTTTACATAAGACTCATCAAAAGGTACCCTGCATGAATCTACACAAACTGCGGAGTGAAACCCCTCCTGTCTATACAGAGTCGAGCTTGTATTACGGCAGTACTAACGTGTAGAAAAATGATTCGCTACCAAAGCACAATTTTAAATATTACAAAAGTTACCTAAGTACATTCTTCGAACAAAATTTTAACGTTTTTAATAAATATATGACAATGTTCATATTGATAATGTTCATATTATATGTAAAAGTGATGTAAAACTTCTTTGTCGACATAATATGAGGGAATTTTACTGTCACATTTCTCATTTGCGGTCGTTGACCTCAAGTTAGGCTCAACAAAAAACACTGTATGTTATCGCAGAAATTGACAGTGCGTTCTTGGTGGTTTTAGTTTCCACTGCATGCTAGCTCACAGCGAGGCCGCAGTTTCTTTTTGAAGGAAAACTTTTTTTCCGTTACTTTCCACGAAAATTGATGTAATAAAAAAGTTCAATTACTTACATATGTACTATAACACACACACAGATATATACAGACACACACAAACACACACACAAACACACATTTTTAATGGCTTGGAATAGCGATTATCTTCCTGATATTAAGAAATGCACGACACATACACATACACCCTTTAAGCTTACAGACCGTACTATTTTGTCTGTCTACAGTTCGGATAGGTACTTCACTATTTTTGTGGTTTTCTAACGATTTTTGATCGCTCTGATTTTTGTATGAAGGTAGTTACTTCCTAGATTATGCTATCAAAATTTAATCAGATCCGCTATGTAGTTTGTATGTTACAATAATTATGCGTATTGTATTACTAATCGACATAAAACTGAAACTTAAGTCGGTTTTTGCAATTTTATTGTGTAATAGGTATGCAGTTATAAATAGTTTTTGTAAGCATTTTGCTCGATTAAATTTGTTTAATGATAAATACATGGAAAATTTAAGTCGGCTTTTGCAGTTTTAATTATTTTAAGTAATAAGCAACTTGATTAATTATATAATTAAAGCAAGATTCATATAATTCCTATTTCCTTGTTAATAACTACTTTTTTTTGGATCTTAACCAGACACGAGTTGTGAATGTAAATTGTAGCCTTGTTGGTTTTCGGTATCTCCTCTCTACTCTTCGACCGTCTTCGAAACTTCTTATAACAGCCATCTTAAATATCAAAATAAATCCCCATTTCCCTTGTTTTTCCACAATTTTCCACATTAAGCCTGAATAGATGAACCGATTTTGTTGATTCTTGATGTCCAGGGAGGAATTTTGAAAAATGTTCAGAGTTATGACATGACATTTTGTCGGCTCAACTAGTCTACATATATATAAAAATCAATTACTGTTCGTTAGTCTCGCTAAAACTCGAAGTCCAGGGAAGGTTAAAAAGGTGAGAAATAAGGAAAAACTGGCAGGAAACTAGGAAAACCAACATTTACAATTTTCCCATACAAACGGAGCGGGTGGAACGAAGTTCGTCGGGACAGCTAGTTACAAATAAAAATGCTTTGTAGTTTAATTAAGTCAGACGTTACTCGTTTACCTTAACATTTGAGGTCGTTCCAGATCAATCAACGCTAACACTTATTCAAACCTTCAAATAACCAGGAAATTGAGTAAAAGGTGAAAGATGAAATTATTATTTTTTCTAATCTTTCTGTTTCGTTTTATTTCCTTATTTGATTGAAACAAAAACAAGCAAAATGTTTTCTTGTTGCGAAGAAACCATTATTGCATTGCCAACCGATAGTAATTTTTTTCGTGTTGGTCCGGTTCCGCTAAGTAGAATAGACCTCTACTAGGCAGCTCATAAGAGGCAAGCACTAAAATATAGTTCACCAAGAAGACCACTGGTTGTAGATTGCTTTTGCAACAACTTGCCCGGTAAGGAACCACCGCCTTACCTACTCCTGCCCCCGTAGTGGCTCTATCATAGTAGGGTATCCGGTAGACTTGCTAAATTAAGGCTTAACATCCCGTCCGCACGACATCAACGCACCTGTAACATCTATGGTGTCTATGGGCCACAGATGTATCTTACCATCAGGAGACCCGTGCGCTTGTTCGCTGACCTCTCACATAAAAAAGCTGTACCTACTGTTCCAACAGAAAATGTGGACACCTCAAGGCCAGTTCTTTTAAATTCACGTACTATTTGATAGTTTGGTCTCTATATTTATCGTTAAGCTTAGAATACCGAGCGTAACTCGGTAGCTAGAGCATTGAGTTCTGTATGTACATTTCAATTTATTTCACACCCACACATTATGCAAGCGTAATCGATTCGTAGCGAGATTAAAAAAACACCCAGCACGTGTAGCTTCGCACACTAAGTCGTTGCTAAGCCATCAGCCATTCTAAGGACAATCCAATAAAGGTAGAAAGACTATACAAATCATCTATAAATATCGATTGATGATTTTTAGAATCTTGGAGGCTTAACATCCCGGCCTCAGGTTGGCAACGCACCATTAACACCTTTGGTGTTTCTAGGCGGCGTGAATTTCTAACCATCAGGAAATCCGTCTGCTTGTTTGCTTTCCATTATCATAAAAAAATCTATTTCACCTGACTGCACTATGCATAATTAGCCAACTAAATTATAAAACCACTAGCGGCCCTAATAGCACTAGCTTCCCACGGAATATACATATAAACCTTCCTCTTCGATCACTTTATATATTTTAAAAGCCGCATTTAAATCTGTTGCGTAGTTTTAAAAAATTAAGCATACAAAGGGACATAGGGACAGAGGAAGCGACTTTGTTTTATACTATGTAGTGATTCCACTAGCAGGCAATGAGATAGATAGCCACATTACTCCAACCGCGTTACTCCAGTAGAGTTACTCTTGAATCTCGATTCATGCAAAATTGGAAATTGGAATCGAGTACGTCATTTTAGGTACACTTGAATACAATACCGGCGAAGTATTAACATTTAGTTAATAGTGACCAATAATTTTTTTATCCGATTTTTTGAATTTATTTGGAACTAAATGTTAATACCTAATCCGCTAGTACTGTGTTCAAAAGTACCTAAAATAACATATACGATTCCAATTTCCAATTCGCATGATATCGAGATTCAAAAGTAACCCTACTGGGATTTATTTAAGAATAGACCAACGGTTTCTATTAGGTTCACCACATACCCTACATACGGAATTTTTTACGTAATCTCGTTTCAAAATTTCAAAAAGAAATTTTCGCTATTACCAATCGTCTCAATTTTTGAAAGGAAAAGTTCGTAATGTATGTGGTAGCTTCGTAGGTTTGTATGGATAGTGCTTTCGATTTTTCTCGCAACTGAGTTCGGTAATAAAATTCCATATGTACTTGGCTGGCACAGTTCATTGGAAATGCTGGGGCTATGCACAATAAGTAAAAATCGCTTGTAGGTATATTTTTTTTCAGAGTGATTTTAATAAGATTTCAAACCGCCATGAAAGCTATCGGTCGAGTGGTTCGAACAGATTGGTGTTTTACATGATTAAGGTCAAATTTAATCTCCAGCATCTTGATACATAGCGGTCGCCTACCGTGATAATTCTGTAGATTTTTTTTAACTCAGTCTTCTCATCTGTGGAATTACTTTTTTCCGAAACAGTAAGACTTACAGCCAAATTCAATTACCTATCTAAGATAAGAGATATGGTTATTATATGTACTACATCAGTTGCCAGGCAACCACTGTTATTTTTCTAGATAGCCTGTCTCTAACTGAAGGTAGCTTATTGAAATTTACACTTGGAGACCTAAAATCAAAGAGCTTATATGTTTTTTATTCTATACTATACTTCATGGTAAGAACGCAACTGTGAGAGCCATGGTGTCACAACTGTGAGTACTGTTCATGGCCGACGGGAATCATTTCACATCAATGAAACTGCTTTTTCGTTTTGTCCATAAAAAGGGGTTATAGAAAAATTCGCAAAAAATCACATTTTATATTTGTTATGAGTTCACACTGCGCAAGTTAATTACATTGCATTCAAGGAAAGTTTCATCCCCTCACGCGGCGTACACAATAGATAAATATACCAATCAAGAAATGGGTGTTATGAACATAATTACAACCCTCGCTTCTTTGTTATTGTTGCTGTAACAATGGTAAGTATTACGCACTAACTCTGATTACTTCACAGTAGTTGTACCACTTTGTACCATCTTGATAACATTGCATGTTACCATTAAAAGCAGCCTGACCAAATTTTGTGTGTCCTGCCTACCTACAATAAATTGTAGCCCGTGAGCAAAAAGGCAAAAAAACTGATAGGTACATAGAGTTTTATTTCCTATACCTACTTATCTAATTTTCACATTTTTCTTATCGATCTTTACGCTTAGTAATTTGACTAACTGAGTATGGGCCCCTTCCCATACGATTTACCCTAACCTAACGCTGCTACTGGTTACCTAGTTGGTTTTAAATGACCTGGGGCCCTACCATGAA
>NJDD01000509.1:204529-216049 GCA_002245505.1 Calephelis nemesis
AACGGAGGCCAAGACACATTTTGGGTCGCTGAGCCAACGGAGTAAGTAAGTAAGTAAGCATTTTTGACTTGACTTCTGTTTGTAAGCCGAATCGACAAAGTTACTATAAGTAGGTACCTACATAGACATTAAGTGACGAGGTTCTCATATTTCGTTTAAAATTTAATATTAATGTGCTGACTTTTAAATTGAGATGTGTGGTCGATGCTTTTAAATATCAATTCCTATAAAAAATGTAAAATGATATTGAATTGTGTTACAACATACTGTTGTACATCGCCTCTGTGGTTTAGCGGTCCAGGTGTTGGATTTTACTACAAGAGGCCCCGGGTTCGATTCCCGGGTAGGGCAACAAAAATAAAATATGTTTTTTTCCTATTTTCTAATAAAAATAATGTTGCTAGAGATTGGATGTGTGCCCGGTATTCTTTTTTTTTATACAAGACGAGGCAAACGAACAAGTCCCACTTCAACAAATAACTTTCCATCTGATGGAAAGTGACTACCGCCGCCCATGACGGACATCGCAACACCAGGATTGTCACGGGTGCGTTGCCAACGTTTAAGGAATGAGAAGGAAGAAAGGAAGGAATGAATGGCGATAGGCTTGCCATTTATCACACTGTGGGACTTAGTGTCTTCGATTGGTCGTGGATGGCCTGGTCGTACCTCTGCCTACGTCTTCGGTGACATTGGCGTGAAGATGTTTCTGATTTTGTTGAATTTCTTTATGTAAATAAATGTAACAAATAAATCACAAATAGGAACTATTTTGGTTTTTAATTTTTTCCGGGACTTCAACAAACGGCAACGCATCTCTGATACTCCTGGTGTTCCGGATGTCTGTGGGCGGTGGTAATTGCTTGCCATTAAGTGATCCACTTGCCTCCTCTTCTATAAAAAAGCACAATTTACTCGTGAAAGAGTACTAATTAAAAGAAGTGTTACGATAGTAAGTTTAGCTATCAGTTAGGTTAGCTGTCAGATTATTAGTCATAAGGTATTTGAATTGATTTTCAAACACTATATTAAACACAAAATTTGATCCGAACTGTCTCAGCTGAACTAGGTCGAGCTTAATATCTTCCTGCCTAACTATATACCTACCGTGTAAATGACAGCGTACCGAAAAATGAAACCATGGATTCTGTACATGATAGACATGCATATATGCATATAAATGTAGTTGGAATTTCGTGTCGGAAATTTCATGATTTTTTCAAAAAAAATGTTTTTTTTTAATTGATTTTTTTACCATATAGTTTACGATTTTGTTTTTACTATATAGTAAAAACATAAGAACTATATTATGAATTTTGACGTGACAACGTCTTAAATTAGGTTGCGGCTCGGAGTCACTCATGAAAAAGTGTAACGCCCGGTAACGTTACGATGAGTCACCGAACGAGAGAGAGGCCCGCCGGAGCGGCAAATGCCTTGCGTCTCTCTCCCACTCTTTAATAATATTCATATCAATAAATATTCTACCGAGAAAAAGACGTTGTCACGTAAAATCTTCGCCCGTAAAACCGACTTTACAGGCAACCATTTTTTATACATACGTTGTGTAAGGTTGTGTAGGTGTGTCCAGTTGTTGTACTTTATGAGGTCCTTCCGCCTCCGTTCGTTCCGTTCCGTTCGTTGTAGGTCGGACAACAAAGAGAAAATACGTTTTTTCAATTTTTTTATCAAAAATTACCTTGCCCGGGATTACATAACATGTGCCTGGTTGGCGATAGGCTTGCCACCTGTAACATTGTGGGACTGTCTTCGGCTAGTCATAAGTGCCCTACCAACTACCAACCTCTTTCGATGTATTTTTGAAGTTACACGTCTTTTAGCGCGTTAGGAAAAAATGATGAGGGTAAATTTTTACGATGCCCGAGCACACCGTCACGAAAAATCGACATGATGCGCGCGCACACCGTCACGAAAAACCGACGTGATGAATTTAGCTATAGATAACATTTTAGTTTTTATTAAATATTAAATAAACTTTATTTAACTAAATAATGCATTATAATAAAACTTTTAATGTATTAAATACCTTTTTTTCTATGGTTAGTGTCATTTTGTCTACAAATGTAAAATAAGGCAAAAGATAAAATTTTTAAAAAGATTTTTATCTTATTACGCCGAAGAAGTATAACTTCTAACGCGTGTACATAATTACACACACAATTTTTTTTATATTGTTTGAAAAACAAGCAAACAGATTTCCTGATGGTGAGAAATTCAGGCCCCGCCTAGGGACACTAAAGGTAGAAATGGTGCGTTACCAACCTGAGTCCGGGATGTCAGGCCTCGAGCAAAAGTAAGTTTTCTAGCTATCCTCCGAACGGAATAGTATTGTAGTCTTTGACGTCAACGACAATTGCTGACGTTACGGTGGCAGAAAGGTGACTAATTGTGTAATATTATAATTATTTGAAATTGGAACAATATCACATACATATATATTTATAACTATATAAGAAGGAAACTGACCTCTTGTTAAAGAGTATTTATATTCTTTGAAACTGACTGATTCATTATTAATGATTGACATTTTGTATATTGAAATTAAAAACAATAATGACTTGAACTAATTATGAAATCCTATACTTATTTAAAACTGAACTAAGATCATATTTCGTAAAATTGAATAAAAATGTAACTGATTTATTAGATTAAGCTGAAATGTATAACTAATATCCAATTTGAAAATATTAATCAAACAATTAACGACGTAACTATATCAATATATTATTAACATGGCTATTTTACAGAATAATAGTTTGATGTACATTAATAATTACTAAATAAATTTTTCTTTTTTAAAAAAAAATTATAATTTGCATGCTAGAATTTAGCAAAATAGGTGTGATCCTTACTATATTTAAGACCTGAATTGTAACCCTATTTTTCTTGCAAATAAAGGATAAAGGATAAAGAAATAGATAAGGAGATGGTACCAATCCGGGCAAGTCGCTAGAAGATAAAAAATAGAAGATAGGCGTGAAGATATAAATCGTATCTATTTAAAAGTAAAAACTGCGAACAAGCATGCATTTCTCCTTGTTGTAAAATATAAGGGATAACCGTAGCCTATAGACATCACCGAGGTTGTTGCTGTGCTGTGTCCGGTGTTTGAGGCCTCCTGCCTATTAAGTATGTAGCTATTGAAAAGCAAATCATTTATAAATAATACCTGTTCGGTCAGGTACTTTAAATTTATTAATTACTTACTTCTTGTTACCATTGTGTCACTTTCAACTGCAACTTTAATTGTGATTAAGAAAGAAGTTAAAGGCGAGACCACCGATGGTAAAGTGCTGTGCAGCAACTTGCCAGGGCCGTCGTAAACGTATTACCGATTCCTACCGTCATAATGACAACGTCACGTTCCCGGTTCCGTCCAGGCGTGTAAGGTAGCCGGTAGACCTGCACAAAAGGCCTAACATTCCGTCCCTAAAAAAGTATTGCGCCTACCACATTGGTGTATAAAGGCCACGATTGTCTTTATTATTGTGAGCATAGCCCAAACATCGTTAGAGCCGTGTGTTTGTCCCTATTTTGATTTAATAGTCCATAAAAAAACTTACTTGACATTTGGCAACATGCATAGAAATAGGAATCTAAATGACCTTAGTCCTCGTCTACACTTGAGTCGTGCTAAAGTCTCATGGAACTACTAATATCTAATCTGTGGTTTCACGGCCACGCCGGGCTCAGAGACGTCAATTACTTTTTACAAGTTTCATCATCAGCCAGAGGACATCCACCGCTAGACATAGGCCTCCCCCAAAAGAGAGCCACAAGTCACGGTCACCAACCGCTTGCATCCAGCGGCTCCCCGCGACTTTGACCAGATCGTCAGTCCACCGGGTGGGAGGTCGTCCAAAACTACGTCCTCCGGTGCGGGGCCGCCACTCCACAACCTTTCTTACCCAACGGTTGTCGGTGATGCAAGCAATGTGGCCTGCCCAATGCCACTTCAGCTTGCTAACTCTCTGAACTATGTCGGTTACTCTCGTTCTCTTGAGGATCACTGAATCACGGATCATATCTCGCAGAGAAACACCGAGCATAGCTCTCTCCATAGCACGCTGAGCGACTCTGAGCTTATTTAAGAGGCGCACATTAAACGGCCAAGTCTCAGTTCCATATGTCATCACTGGTAACACACACTGGTCGAAGACGTTCGACTTTAGGCTTTGCGGTAATTTGGACAAGAAGATACCCTTTAACTTCCTAAACGCTGCCCATTCGAGTTGAATGCGGTCGACCTCTTTCTTGAAATTGGATTTACAAGTTTAATTATTATGTTAATTGATGTCCTTAAGTGCAGTCGTTAAGCTGGTTTTCCACTCGTCAAATACTTTTTCAACAACATCCGGGACGGGCTGCTAATATGTATATATTTATATATTTTATGGCAAAAAAAACAGTGAAAAAGCACGCGGTTATATTCACAGAGAACCCGGGCCAACACGGAGAAATATATAAAAGTGCCTTTGCGCCTGTAACCCAGAAGAGGTAAATAGTGGTACCAACGACTAGCTGGAGACACTAAAGCTGGAGCCACATAATCTCGGGCGACGTTTGTATAATACAAATGTTCTTCTTGTTTTCCGATTCAGAACTTTATAAAACCAAGACAAACACTGCACAGGACCGCTAGACCACAATGATGAAAGCCTAAATAAAAAACATCAGGGAAGCTGCTAGAAACAGCTGTTTCATACTTGAACGGTCCAAGTATATGTCCCTCATTACTTTTTCGTTAACATATGTTTTGACGACTTTGTTTAGCTCTAGTATAGGTATAGGTGTGTACTTGAAATATTTCTAAACGAATCAAGAATTTTGTGATATCTTTACTGCGTATGTTTTACGTAAGTCCGTAGAATTATTTTCAAATTCTTTAATTAAAATAGGTACGTCTATGTCTGTTTTTGCTTTCATAACAAAGACTCACAAAGAAAGTTAATCGAGGTCATTCCAGCTGGTTTCTTGTAATTCTTTTAAATGTGGCCCCCAGTGCTATCGCTTCTTGTTGAGCCGTTGTTCTATTATAGGTGGAATAATCTTTGATCAAATTTAGGTCCAAACAATTTGATCAAATGTAGTACATTGGCCCAAAGATATATTTTGTGAAATATATCGTATCTGTGAACTGTCAAACACAAACGTCAAATCACTAATCAAATAATGTAAACAATTATTGAGACAACGCGACAATTAACAATTTTTATAGACTGAATTTATCTCATAAAAGTTTTACATTTAACGTTGAAACTCATGTAATTTATTGATTACAATGATTTAAAATTATACCCAATATAAAATATATTATTCCGTCCAATTTTAATCGTAGTTTATTTAATTAAAAATGAGAGATATCAAAGTAGTAAATAAAGTTTTTGTAGGATGTTGTTCCAGTTCTTTCCTGATGGAAATTATGATGTCAATAGCACCAGAAAGTGCAAATATGATTACTTGTCTTCAGTTTCTTTTTATCGCCTTACAGAGTCTTATATCTCTGAAATTTGAAGTTGTAAGTTGATGATTTTAACAAGTTTAATGCAAATGTTTTTTCGGCAAATAAAATTATATTTTTTTTGTAGCTCCATCCAAAAGTTCCTATCAAACAGTATTTGTTATTAGTTGTTTTGTTTTTTGTCACCAGCGTAGCCAATAACTATGTGTATGCTTTGCATGTGCCGTCAACGCTTCATATGATAATAAGGTAGGTACCTACTCCGTTTAGTTTAAATTAAAAAAAGAACTCAATATTTCTTTCTGGTAGGTCTTTTAGCTTGAATATCCATACAACAGCATCATCTTTGAATATGTTATCAGAATATTGTCAGAAAACAACCATCGATTTACATTCCTCAATGTCATTTCTTAGAGTGATGTGTGAAGTTTGTTACCAGACCATACTTTACCTACTTTACCTTAAACAATGATAAAACAACAATACATTTCATTTTTTTAAGAAATTGGAAAGCAATCAAACAAATGGATTTTCTGATAGTAAGAAATCATGCCACCTAGAGACACCAACCTGAGGCCGGGATGTTAGGCCTCAAGCAAAAGTAACTTTTTTAGTTAATCTACTTACCAAACCGGAACACGTCAACAGCAAGAGCTGACATTATGGCGACAGGTATGGGTAAGGCAGTGGCACCAACACTGATGTGTTGGCGCCACTGGTTGGATAGTGAGTCTCTACGAGACTCTGCCATCTACATCCTACTAATATTATAAATCCGAAAGTTTGTATGTTTGTTACTCTTTCACACAAACACTGCCAAACTGATTTTCATGAAACTGACCACACACATACTTGTATGGAAACTTGGATTCTTGTATTTTGCAGATTACAGATTGCATGATATGAACACAAAAATAAACTAATGGTAGCCGAGCTTAATAGTTAATGTCATTTTAAAGAATGTATTAAGGTGTAGGTATTCAATATGTGCTGTATTACAAGGACATACATTTTACCAAAATCATAGAGACCTGTTTAAACACTTTATAATAAATAATTATCAAATTTACACAATTAGCATGAAATAGTAATTATGTTTTTCTTTCTTTTCATTGTAGTGTGTGTTTTTTAAGGTAAATCAAGTTGTCTTAATAAGCTTGTTTTGTCACTGTATTAGCTGGCATGGTAGGAGTGTTGCTTTGTTTTTGACTTATTTATGAAATCAAAGATATTTATCGCCTCTGCGGTCTAGCGGTCCGGGTGTTTGACTTGCATCAGGTCTCGGGTTCGAATCCCGGGTCGGCCAACAAAAAAAATTAAATTTATCAAATTTTCTAATAAAAAAAAAATGTTGGTCGGGATTGGAAACGTGCCCGGTTGGCGATAGGCTTGCCACCTATCACATTATGGGACTTAGTGTCTTCGGCTAGTCGTGGTTGCCCTGGTTGTGCCTCAGCCTACCTTTTCGAGGATGGGCGTGAAGATACTTTTTTTTTTCAAAGATATTTAAGTGTAATATGTAAACCATTGTGTGTCTTCTCCGCATGTAAAGTTGAATATGAAAGATACAGTTTTTAGTCACATTATTAAGGCCGAAATCTCTGAATTCCAGGTTCAAATGTAATATCTAAATAGTAAACTAAGTATATCTTACACTAATAACAGCAATTGGTGTAGGTTAGATTCTCTCACTATGATTAATTTAGAGTTCTTAAGCTTTTTCTTATAAATATTAAATAATTAACTTATTAAGTCATTTAAGTTAAATCTCTACTAATATTATTACTGCGAAAGTAACTCTGTCTGTCTGTTACCTTTTCACACCTAAACCAGTGAACCGATTTTGATGAAATTTGGTACAGAGATAAAATAGACCCTGAGGAACAACATAGGCTACTTTTTATTGCAAAAAATAAGGGAGAATTGGTAAAAAAGAGGGGATAAATGTTCATATGGAAATTTGTCATTTTTAAAGCTGTTACAGTGAAACTTTGTATTTAGACACTTTTTGATAAACGAAAGAACATAGGCTACTTTTTATCGCAAAAAATGGGGGAGAATGGGTAAAAAGAGGTGATGAATGTTCGAATGAAAAATCGTTTTTTGAAATATACCCTTTCAGAGGAGGTCCCATAGTCACCAGGTCAGGATCTGATGATGAAATCCTGGGGAAATCGAGGGAAACTCTAAAAAAATGTTGGCAAAAATAGTGTTGTCATGGATTATGATCACTTGCTAGCATTCGACAATGGTCACTCCATACTCAGACTCAACAGACTTGCAGTGTCTTTGAGCGATTGGAAGATATTTACACAGACGCAAGGGAGAAGATCGGCTAGCGCTTAGTGTCTAGCTCAAAGTAGAATCATTTTCAGAAGGTTTAATAGGAATGTTTTTGTTTACGCAGGATTCTATTATGACTATATGTTACAGTATAAAAATCCTCCTTTGATATTAATTGGAAAAATTATTAAAAAATGTCAGCATTGTGATCCCTTAAAATTCAAAGATGGAACGCAGGTTGTGTTAATGGTAAGGTATTATTACTTTTGCTTGGTGAACCAGCTGCGCCGCTGAAGTCTCTTTTATTGTGCAATTCTGATGAATCTCGAAGATTTTTAAGCAATATGCGCAAATGCAATAATTGTTTTCAAATGACATCGTTTAGAGTAGGTAGACACATCATTAAGCCAGGTTGTTCTCCCAAATTTTTCCGTGCAAGGTCAAATTTATCACAGAATCGGTTCATACCAATATTAAAAAGCTGAAGAGTTTAATTTTGGTGCTGCAATTTCTAAATGTGAGTTTCTGAAGATATCCCCGAAGGGTTAGAGGACTCACGACTAGCCGAAGACATTAAGTCCCACAATTTGGTAGATGACAGTCCCGGGCAAGTGGCAACATTACTTTTAGTAGAAAATTGAATCTTCACATTTTCTATTTGTTTTTTTTTTGTTGCCCGGACCGGAAATAGAACCCAAGATCTCAAGAAGTAATTCCAAAGACGGTCGGTAAGACCTCAGAGACGATATGTATATTTCTAAAATTTCAAAAAAGAAACTTAAGAGGTTTCTATAACTTCCTATACAGTTTAATTTCACAGGATTAGCCGAAGTGCAGATAAAACTGTAAACACAATAGGTAACGTATTCCTACTATTTATCCGAGGTGAAATTAGAAAAGAGAAAGAGTATGTTCAGTTTTGACGGCAAAATTGCTGAATTGATTAATATTTACAAAAAAATAGATGAAACTTTGGATAGCGATATAGGCCACATTATATCTTAAAATTTTAACGAACAGTGTTGGAGAGCTAAATATCAAATTAGTACGCGGGCGAAGCGGGTAACAGCTAGTAATATAATATTACTAAAGTAAAACAATGTTCACAAAATTGGTACCTAAGTAATGTTTATACAATATTGGCTGGTGTCCAATGACTTTGGCAGCACAGAATATAATTTCATACAAACTCTCATCCACCAGCATAGCCCTTTTGAGGGTTGATTTTTGGAAAAATGTAATTTATACTTGGGTCCTTATCTGTGCTTATAAAATTTCATCAAAATCAATCCAACAGTTTGGCAGTGAAATCGTAACAGATACTACATTGTAATATTGGTATAAACGAAAACACATGTCTTAGTCTGTTATTCAATTTGTTCTTTCTCTGCATGAAATGTATTTTTTTTATGATAATGGTAGGGAAACAAGCAGACGGATTTCCTGATGATAAGAAATTCCCGCCGCCTAGAGACACCAAAGGTGGTAATGGTGCGTTGCCAACCTGAGGCCGGGATACTTAAATATCGTCCTATTAATCGTCATTAATCAGTTCTGCTTTTTTTCTATTACAAAAAGTATTTATGATACACATTCATATTTTTTCAGGTCTGCCTCATCCCCCGCTAGTATGTTAGTGTCCTGGTATGTGAAAAAACAAAGACCAAGGACTAATGCCGTTATTGGATCAGTTATCATAACGATTGGTGTTATTCTTGCTACTTATGGTGGATCCACAGTGGTAGTAGAAAACAAGGGTACTTTTATACAATGGTGCTTAGGAGTAGCAATATTATTGGTTATGTTAATAGTAGGAGCCCTGACTGGTCTACAGCAAGAAATACTCTTTACAAAATACGGCAAAAATCCACAAGAGGTAATTATCTCATTTAAAAAGGATTACAGGCTAAGATGCCAGCTCCAATCTTTAACTTGATTTTATTATCATTATTAGTTTAACCAGCACTAATCTCTGGTTTAACATAAGTAAAAGCTTTAATTGCATTTTTTGCTATTATGCAATATTTTGCTTGCAATTCAATGTAGTTTGACTGCAGAAATCCATTCATGATTGGTTCAATTCATGTATAAATCCAGGATTAATAATTATAGAGCAATCTATTACTCATACAGAACAATCTGTCTGGTTTTAACACCAACACTTCCTCCCAATCCCACTCTTTCTCGAATCTCTATTATGAATGTCATTAAAATAATTGTGAGTTTTTTTCAGATGATGTTCTATAGTAATGCACTTCCACTGCCGTTATTTTTGGGTATATATCCTCAACTGGAACAAGTGGCATCAAACCTACCTCAGCATTTTTGGTTTTTAGTGGTGGTCAATATTTTGTCACAATTTTACTGTACACATTCCGTCCATGAATTAGCAACTAAGGAAAGCTCCACGACTGTTAATTTTATCTTGACTTTACGTAAATTTCTCTCCTTGTTAATATCGTCTATAGTTTTTAAGAATAATTTAACTGTGTTGCACGTTGTAGGTTCTGTGTTTGTGATAGTTGGTACATATTTCTACTTCGACTTTTTTATGCCAAGACAACAAAGATCTGTTGAGTTTAAAAATAAAAAATATTCTGATTATACGTTTTTTTGTTGAACCTGATACCAGAAGTACAGGTTTTATATACTGGTACCTGGTGGTTACCAGGATACCGCTTCCACAGAAGTGTACTCTGTACCGATAAAGCACGTGTCTGTACCTAATAAGAAATGGTGTAGTAAATTTCTTAGATTTGTGTTCAGATTGGGTGTGAGGTTACGTCGGGCACTGTTAACTGAAGGAAATGAAATTGAATCATTAGCTATCTTTCGAAAAGGTCAAATTGCGATGTAGTACCTACCTGGCCTCTGTGGTCTAGCGGTCCGGGTGTTGGACTTGACTACATGAGGTCCCGGGTTCGAATCCCGGGTCGGCCAACAAAAAGAAAATTGGATTTTTCCAATGTAGGTACTTATCGGAATAAAGTATCGGACTCGAGACATTGGCACTCAAGTTCAAACCCAACAGGTTTCGAGTTTGCGGGATTTCCCATATACCTAAGCTATTAAAATATGCTTATGAAGAAAAACTGGGAAAGTTGCTGGGAAAATGGGAAAAATAATACTATATTATTTTCCATACTGAACGGGTGCAACGAAGTTCACCGGGACAGCTAGTAAGTAATACAATTAAGTAAATGTCTAATGTGTCTTCGATGATAGAAATATGTCAGACAGTTTGCCGTAATGGACAATGAACATATTACGTGGATGACTTGATTTTTTGAAGTTTCTGACCTTCCTACTGGGGTACGCCTTGTTTATATAAAAAAATTCAAACATGCACTTATTGGCATGCAATCAGCCCGCCGTACTTTTTAGTCATGCTCGAATATACAAAAAAAATTAGACAGACCATACCTACGCGCCTCTATACTATAGAGATTTGTAAATAATGGAGGCTCTCTACGTGGTAAAGGGGTGTCTCCCATATGTTAATCTGACGCGCTGTTTTTTTATTGGTAGGCAAACAAGCAGACGGATATCCCGATGGTAAGAAATATACGTCGCCTAGACACTGAAGGTGATAATGGTGCGCTGCCAACCTGACGCCAGGATGTTAGGCCTCGAGCAAAATTAAGTTTTTCGGTTACCCTACTCTCCAAACCGGAACACGTCAACGGCCAGCATTGACGTTATGGTTGCAGGAATAGATAAGGCGGTGGTACCAATCCAAGCGAGTTGCTGCGAAA
>NJDD01000509.1:227760-240572 GCA_002245505.1 Calephelis nemesis
CAAATGCGATTTTTCCTATATTATTTCTACGATCACTTGGAAAAAGTTTGGCAACCCTTGTAATGACTAATGACAGCTCTTAAAAAAACAGCTGTGACTTGTGAGCTGTCAGCTGATTTTATTAGTCTGTGATTGCTTTGTAAAACGAAATGGTTGTATTATTATTGAAAATATAATTATCTTTGTGAAAAATGGATGTGGTGGGACTTTTAAATAATATTAATGATAAATCGGATATGTTTGCAGTCAAAACATGGACATCCGATTGGTCAAATAGCTTTCAGGAAAACCAAGTAAGTTGAAACCATATCGATTTTCATTAATATATTATAATTTGTCTTTAATGTTTTTTTACGATTTTTCTGTATTTTGATAGAAGTTACGCGGAAATAAATTACTGTTTCAATGATCTTGGCTCTTGGCTATAACAACAGTCGATATCCTTGAGACCTAATCTGAGTCTAATTCTGGTATTCTGTACTTGCCATTTCGACAAGTGATAATAACAATAGAAATTCATTCGCTGAGACGCATTTAAATTACATATAATTCATCAAATTTATTCATTTTTGTTATTAATTCGATAACTGTGTAGAAAACATGATTTATTTCATTCAGCAATTTTGTCGCCACGAAGGTGCCAAGGTCTGTACATTTGTTTGAGATGCTGGTTATGATTTTGCGGTTCAAATACTTCGTGATTTTATTTGTTCAATATGAGTTTTCATTTATACTGGCTCTGCAATTAACAGATGTTTGAAAATGTTGTTTAGGTGCTTCATGATTCTATAACATTGTTTGTTTTGTGTGATATGTGATAATCAACGTGTTGGAAGCTTACATTCAAATATCTTTATTTGAGTTCGGTTTTTGGGTAAATATTTAAAGAAACCAATACACTTACCAAAACACCAATAACTGTCCAATTAATCATCTCAAATATATTTAAATAAAAAAAAACCTGGACAAGTTACGCAAATTGAATCTTACCCCAAAGTAAGCAAATTAGGCCTGCGTTAGGTGTGATAGCCAATGATTCTACCTAGAAATACTTAAATAGATACCAGAATGAATTTAATAAACGCCAAGACCAGACCCAGAGTAGGGAATCAAACCCAAGCCTCGCTTTTGATCGGTGTAGTTAAGTGTAGTAATATAACCTATACAGGTTAATGGAAAGTGATGTAGACTCGGTATATGAATAAAATGTATTTTGTGAAAGAGGTATAATTTGTTTTTAATTGTATTTATTTATTAGTTATATATATTATAATAGTTCTAGAGTTAATCTGTCTAATGCAGTTTAGTTATGTTGTGAAAGTATAATAAGATAATTAAAAAAATCTTATCTAGGTATGTTATATTTTTCCATTTGCTTCTTGATTACCAATTTTCTTGAAACATATTTTAATGAATTGCTAGATATTTTGACTTAATGTATATGTATATCAAAACATATAATATAATTTGACTGTACTTGTATACTTTATTACAGAAAAAAGTTGTGTCCAACTCAATGATTTTTCAATAATGTCTACTTGTTACCAAAAAAATTCACAATGAATGTGAATGTGTTTATCTACAAACAAATGTACTTAAATTTGACCTAGCCCACTTAGATCGTTGACTAGAGTTCTTAACTTTGTTTTGGTAGTGTTGATTTTTATTACATTTTGTCAGAGGCATAGAATCAACAAAAATAATTTTTAAATAATAGTTTTTTTAATTTTAATTAAAAAAAATACAATAAATAATAATTTACTTCATACTTATCCATAAACATTTATTAGAAAAGTTTTTGCTTTCAAAAATTATTTACAAATGATTGTAGTACTAGTACATCTAGTACTCGTTATATTCTTTTCTTGAATTGGCAGTGGTAAAAATCATTCATGTATTTTTTATGGCTGTACTAAATTTTTCTATTTTATAACAAGTTTTTCAGATTGAGTTTAACTTATTTACAGCCTTGTGTGTATATGGTAATCAATGTTATTTTTATTAGTGTTACACTCACATACTATATTCCCTTACCTCAAAGGTAAAATTGAAAAAAAAACTAGTTCTGCTTATCACAAAGTGAAAAAAAAAATCACATCTACAATATAATATGAGAATGATTGATAAGATAGAGCATTGTTGGACAAGGACATTACTATGATTTTAAGTTTTAGTATGATGTAGTATGATACAATTATATTAAAGAAATATGTGAATTAATGAAGTTAATAATATAATAATAATAATTAATGAAATTATGGAAAATTAAAATGACTTCTAGCATTATGTGATAGTATTTGCTCAAAAGGTATCAAAGTGAAAATTAAAAAAGGATGTATGAAGCCTTGGGGATCATTAAGGTTTTTTATAATACATACCCTTAAGTCAAGTCCATTGCGACTTGGCTGAGAGTATTTAATGCCAAGAGTCAGTGTGATCCTTGCAGATCTGCCTAGCTTCCTCCACATTTGATACCTTTTTCCTACAAACACACTGGTTTGGGAGACTCTTGACACCACCTTAGTATAAAACCTGAGTGATTTGATAGTGGAATGATCAAATTGTCTATCAAAAAATAATGATGTAGGTACTAACTTATTGACGTGACAACATCTTAAATTAGGTTGCGGCTCGGAGTCATGAAAAAGTGTAACGCCCGGTAACGTTACGATGAGTCACCGAACGAGAGAGAGGCCCGCCGGAGCGGCGAATGCCTTGCGTCTCTCTCACACTCTTTAATAATATTCATATCAATAAATATTCTACCGAGAAAAAGACGTTGTCACGTAAAATCTTCGGCCGTAAAACTGACTTTACAGGCAACCATTTTTGTTGTTAAAAAGAAACCGCTTTTAGTCTAAAATTTTTACTTTTTTACCTTAAGCTTTAATGTTAGTGAAGAAAGTGTGCATTAAACTGATATTTTATTGTAAATGAATACAATAAAGACTATGGGTGAAAGATTTTTCTTTTCATGCTTTGATGAACTTAACCATTGCTGTTAGAAACATGTCTAACTGTAGCTCTTTAGAAATTTTGTCTTATTTTTTTATCTGTTCTACATAAATAAATTGGCCTAATAGTTTGTGGATATGCATGGCATAAAAATACAATTTTGGTGCTCAAGATTATAACCTGATCTTTTAGTTTAGAAATTCTGACTTATATAATTGTCTGATTAATAAAATCAAATTGGTCCAATAATTTTTCTGTGATTAAAAGTATTTTCAGACCCTTATCCCTAAAGTGGTAGGCAGAAGCATAACCAGGCCATCCACAACTAGCCGAAGTCACTAAGTTCCTCAATTTTAAGGCCAATCGCCAACCTTATTCTTCTTATCTTAAGCCATACATTCCGTTTAGCATAAACCATTTAATTAATATCTTTGATACTTCGTGATCTTTCATGTTTGATTACATACTGCTAAAGGTGTATTTCGCGAACTTCTTCTTCTTTTATAAATATGGCTTTTAATCGTTTTTACGGCTTTTTTATCGAATATCAGGTACGGGACCACCATTCATTAAGTATTTTACTTTATCTGAAGATATTGAGCTACCTAAAAGAAAAACACAAAATATATAATACTAGCTGTTCCCGCAACTTCGTTCCGCCCATTCAGTTTGTATGGGAAAAATTAAAATGTTGTTTTTCCCAGTTTCCTCACAATTGAACAGGATAAAAATTATCCTATGCCCTTCTCCCGGTTTTTAATTACCTCCCTACCAATTTTCAGCCTAATCGGGATAGCCGTTCTCGAGTTATAAATAATATCACTAACACCACTTTCTTATATATATATATATATATATAGATGACCAGTACCAAACTTTACAAAAGACAGACACACATGTGGTTTTACTTATTTTTTTATAATTTAGTTTTGTTAGTTAGATTTTATATATATCTATGTAAATTCGCGAACTTAGTGACGTAAACCGCAACCACTGTATTCTCTATTCTGTATATGAAATGATTAAATTGCAAGAAATTCTTGCTAATTGAAATTCATTCCAGTTTTCAAAGAGTATTATTATAAGATGGTAATTGCTGCTATGGAATCCTTCATGGGTGAGCCCGATTCGCACACGCACTTGGCCGCTTTTATTTGTTTGATACCTGCAAGTGCGCGCATTAAATGACCAGCGCTTTCGGCCAAGTTCTATAGGTACATATACATAATGCCAATTAAAAAGGAAATGGCCTAGCTAATGTCAAACTAAACTTACTTACGCTAAAGGCTTAACATTTCAGTCCCAGGCCCATCATCATCAGGCATCATTTCACCCGTATATTATATTTATTTCTCACCATTACAAAATCAGTCTGCTTGTCTCTAAATCCTATTAGAAGTACAAAACATGAACCGTCTTACAAAGAAAAAATATTTTCCTATAATGGTAATTATGGTAGTCGTAGGTTTAATCGAATGATTGCCCTATATCGACCCCATAAAAGGAATAATGATAAAGGCCATGACAAAGACTGCAGCTGTGATGACCCTGAGGTAGCATGTTTACGCAGAACTTGTTTACATTTATAAAATATTTATACGTAGTTATGAACGTAGTTTTCGCAATCTGCCTATTCGCGAACGGCGTTTTGCGAAAACTAGCGGCATCTATTGTATTATTAGGGTTGTCAACCGCTCATTTAGTTTCTTATCATCACAATTCATAAGTATGTCGGAAGATTGCCCGCGCGGCATCTGCGATTTTATCAAATCGAAAATATCTCCACTCATGCTTGACTGATTTTTATGAAAATTGGCTTATATTTTAAATGGAAATTTCTCTCGAATGATGAGAAATGATGTCTTTAAAAAGAAACAAAAATTAGAACGAACTCTTTCTAGTGATGAATTTGTTAAGTTACCGCATACTATACAATTGAATATTGTTACCTTTTATTTTGCAAGATGTACTATGCAGTGATGTAACGAATATGGTTTTTAGATATTCGTGGATGCGAATGTTAATATCTATTACCGACATTCGCGAATGCGAATATTCGGTTTTTGTTCCCAAACTTGGCGCAAATTTTCTATGGCTTGATACTAGTTTCATAGACGTGCCTGCATTTGTAGTTTGCGGATTTGATACGAACGAACTCATTCGACCGAAGTGTCATTCCTCTGATACCGGTATTTTACAAGTGAATTTAGATGTTAGAAGGTGAGTAGCAATATTTAACTAATAAGAAGTAATTAGATAATTTGTTTTTGTTTATTTACACACGTCACATTATATATTTTGTCTTCAAAAAGTAATCAGAATAATATGTTTTTGTTTGTTTACATAAATTGCATTATATATTTTATGTTATAAGTTTTAACGAAAATTTAATTGTTAAGCTTTATTACCCAAAGTAAAGTACAATGTGTAAATAAATAATATCAAAGCAAAATGATAAAGTAAAGACTGATAATGTGATTGATTACGAGGTTAATTTACTTTTTCTTGTATTTAAAATATAAATAGGAATGGATTTAGTTTTATAAAATTGTTTTTTTCTGATTTTCATATTCGCAAAACATTCGCAGAAAATTGCGAATGTGAATATGCCAAAAATTCGAATATTCGTTACATCACTAGTACTATGTAGGCATTAGGTTAATTTTACGTCATTGTTATTTATCAAGTTAGTGGCAACCCTACTGACTATCACACAAGGACTGTTAGAATAAACAGAAAATAGTTGTTTTGCTTGAACTTAGAACGGCCTAGACGCGTTGAAATGTTCTACTTGGTAATATATTTTCGTAATAAATATTTTACGTGCTTCATAAATTAGTTAATAAAATGTTATAATGTCGTCGATAAAAAAAGTTTTTTAAGAATTCGTGATTTGTGTAGTTATTTTTTGGAGTGAAGTGATTTTTTTATGGTTCAAGGCGCAGTGTTTTATACATCTTACCAGCAGGCAGTAGAGCAGGGTGCAGTAAGTTCATGTGTAGGATGGGTGATCAAAGTCTTATGGCTTCCTGCATCAGAAGGCACATGGTCTTGGTATATGTTACTAGCATCATTTTTAGAAAAATCTGAGATCTAGTAGCTATCCATCTTAAGCTTTTTTTTGCCAACTGTGCAGGGTCATAGAAGTCCAAAGATTCGTTTGTGCTAATGTCCTTTTCACTTAACCAAAAGTAAGGGCTGTGAGTTAATTTTGTGTCTTTGTTTTTTTATTTGTTAACAGTGTGTGTTAACTAGAATAACTCATAGAAGGTATACATAGGTTTCTTATGGTGTAACTGTGTTTAATGTTTTTTTTTTAATTTCTATCGACATATCGAATATAAAATCCCTAATTAATATTAATGTAAACGCAGTTAATTTAATATTTCGTTAACCTAAATTAATATGCATTATTCATATTCATACTAATATACTATGAAGTAATAATATTATAAACACGAAAGTATGTATGTATGTCTGTCTGTTATACTTTTACTGGTGAACCACTGGACCGAATTTGATTTATTTTGAAATGCATATAATTAAACACACGAGTTTAAACATAGGGTACTTTTTTAACATTAATCCCAAGTTGACTCCGATTGGGCATGAAAGTCATGAAAGTTGAGAATTGGGTTATAAAAATTTATCCCACACGGATGACGTCGCGGTTAAAAAGCTGGTTTGAACTCACTCAAAATCTATGTTTTAGAACTTATCAAATTTAAATCGATCGAATCGGAAGGCAACTGTTTTAAAACAAAAAAAAATAAGTAAAAATTTTTGGAGTAACTTAAAAAAAACATAATTGAAATGAGACCTTCCTCTTTATGTGGAAGTTAGTTGACAGTGGGAGTTATTTACGGAAAGCGTCTAGATGAGTAAAGATGGGAGGTGGAAGGATGAGCCATGTGCCGTTCAATAGGAGAAGTCTGCATCCAGAAGTGGACTCATGATACTCCAACAAAAGTATTGGATCTGGAATATAAAATTTAGGGCCATATCTAATGTCTGTACCCATTGGGCTTTTTTTTTATGACATGGGAAGGCAAACCAGGAAACGGATTTCCTGATGGTAAGGAATTCACGCCGTCAAGAGATACCAAAGGTGGTAATGGTGCGTTGCCAACCTGGGGCTGGGATGTTGGGCCTCGAGCAAAAGTAAGTTTACCGGCTACCTTACCCTCTGAACCGGTACACGTCATGACGTTATGGCGGCAGGTATAGGTAAGGCGGTGGTACCAATCCGGGTGAGTCGCTGCGAAACTCTACCACCTAGTCAGATATCACGGTGTTAGTGACGGCAAGCCTATGCTCGCCTTTTACGAGCTGCCTGGCACAGGAAGGCAGTTGGTCTTTTCTACAAAGGAGCCCGGACCAACACGGAGGAAAAGCTTTTTAACCGTTTTAAAGCAGAGTTTGCATGTAAAAATATTCTTGACCTTCTGATCAACCTAATCAGTAGGCACTTTGTTAAATATTAGCTGCTGTCCTCGGCCTTGCCCGCATTTTGTTTGCCAATTTTGGTTTTTAGATTTATGCTTACAAGATCCGATCTTACCTGTAACATTGATGTTATTGGTGCGCAAGATAGCGATCTTATTGCCAGGGTCTTAGGCCACGTGTATGAATCTACCAGTCATGCATAGACAAGTGGATACGATTGTAGCAAATTCAATATAAATGTTACCTCTTACATTGTCCTGACCAGGGTACGAAAGTGGTAAGCACTGACGTTAAGGCGGCAGAAGTAAGAAAGCAGTATTGACGGTCTGGTCTGATCGTCGCAAAGCCTAGTCCTAGTCACGGTGTTAGTAACAAACGAACTAATGTTCTTCTCTTACAATATGCTTGGTAAGGAAGCGGAAATTTGGTACCTACACACATTTTAGCTGCCCGAATCAAACTCTTGGCGTCATGTTGTCAACTCTAACACGGGACCTTTAAACAACGGATTTCATATTTTTGTTTTATACATAACAATTTTTTATCTTGTTTTAAAGTTTATGATTTTTTTTATTTCTTTAATGCTATGACGTTTATGGCTATGGTCAATGTCGTTTTAACTTTTTTAGTTAATGCTAAATTATTTTGACCGCCCCGTTGGTCGAGTGGCTAGCGTACACGCCTAACTACATCGACCAACCACGAGGCTCGGGTTCGATTCCCGACGGGGGCAGGCATTTGCATGATGAACATTTAGATGTCTGCATTTCCGAGTCTGGGTGTATATTAAATTTATTCTGGTATCTATTTAAGTATTTCTATATTATGTCGTTGACTTACACATGACACAAGCATATAATTTGCTTACTTTGAGGTTAGATTTAATTTGTGTAACTTGTCTAGACACATTTATTTATTTATTTCCTTTCTTCACATAAAATTTTTCACATTAAAGCTATATTGAATCAGTTTCCAAAATCATAAAACATTCATTACATTCATAATTGGAAGAATATTCGCGTAACATACAAAAAAAATCGAGAACCTCCGTTTAAAACTCAGTTGAAAATTCCCACTAGATTGGACAATCATCTTACATTATATAATTGGAGGTGAGCATGTGTTAAGTATATTTAAAATTAAACAAGTAGGTATTTCATTATATATATTGCAGGATTTAATTTTGTAAAAATACTAGCTATAACACGCGACATCGGGAAAGCGGCAAAAAATATGACATTTGTCAGAGGTGACAACCACAGGGCACAGACTACCAACTATCGAACTATAGATTAAATTATAGGTTAGATTATATATTATATTAAATAAATTATATAAATTTACTAATAAAATTTACGCGCCCGTTGATCTGGTGTGTAACTTCATTTTTTGTTAGCAAAAGTGACGTTACACACTAGATCAACGGGCGCGTAAGTTTTATTAGTAAGGGGGTAAATATATTGCCAATTACAACAACATTGTACACACCCAAGTGAATTTTCGCGTATAGTGATGGGAACGACATATTTTCTCGCAGGAGAAGGTATCCTAAATGATGATATGGATTAGCTTCTACTACACAGCATTTTGTGAAAATCTGTTTAGCAGTTTCTGTATCTAAAGTGAACTGACAAATAGGCAAAAAAATTATTGACCGTCGTTTTGAATTTTGTATCCTATACACAATTGTACGGATTGTTTTTAAATTTTGTCTATTTTATATATTCACTGTTTTATGGCCTCTGTGGTCGAGCGGTCCGGGTGTTGGACTTGACTGCATGAGGTCTCGGGTTCGAATCCCGGGTCGGCCAACAAAAAGAAGATTGGATTTTTCCAATTTTCTAATTAATAAAAGATCTTGGTCGGGATTGGAAACGTGCCCGGTTGGCGATAGGCTTGCCACCTATCACATTATGGGACTTAGTATCTTTTGCTAGTCGTGGGTGCCCTGGTTGTGCCTCTGCCTACCTCTTCGGGGATATGGGCGTGAAGATACTTTTTTCACTGTTTTAAATGTTGAATGGTTAGGTTCACGTAAATGAAGATTTTTCTGATTCTGAAAAAAAAAACATTTTTGTATACAGTTTTAGTATAACATATTTATATAGATAGATATATTTATATAGATATATTTTAACATACACATAAATATTTAAACATATCTTTATCAGCTTTAACATAAAGTAACATTAGAAAATTAATTACTATCGCAATATGTTCTATTGTAATCTTGAAAGTATGGAAATAAGTAATTATAATTCGTAAAAAATAATTTAAAAAGCAACATATTAATTAATTGATCGAAGTTTTAATTTATGAATCTTAAAATGTTAGTGGTATCAAAAATAGACAGTGATAAGATATTTTTATAGCAATTTGTATGGTCTTTTTTTGTCCATAGAGGTTACATGTGCGTTATTTCTTTTTGCTTATTCTATGATGAAAAGTGTACAAGCAATATTCACTTAGTGGTCTAGCTGTCCTGTGTGTGACTTGACTTCATGAAGTCCCGGTTTCGATTCCTGGTTCGGGCAACCTAAAGAAATCGTGTTTTCCATTTTCTGATAAAAAAAACGTTGCCCGGGATGCGATACGTGGCCGTTTGTCGTAAGGTTTTCCACATTGTCTTTGGCTAACCTATCGTCAACTGGGCTCATATCCAATCGTAGCCAAAATTATTTTTGATATTGAATTAAAAAAAACACATTTCCTTTATGTTGCCTGACTCAGGGGATTGAACCCGAAACCTTTTAAACGCATGTCACGCAATGAATTGGTAGACTTGAGGCCGTTTTTTCTTGTGCACTTATCGACATTTTTTTTTATAAACGAGCAAGTGGGTCACCTGATGTAAAGTGATCAACACCGCCCACTGACATCCGCAAAACCAGGAGAATCATATATGCGTTACCGACCTTTAAGGAATAAGTAAGCTCTTTTCTTGCAGTTCCTAAGTCATATATTTGGAATTACCGCTCTCATTAACTGATTCCACAAAGGTGTTGCGGGGTAAGAAATGTCTTGGGAATCGCACAGTTGTAGATCGCCACGCATCTAGATGGTGGGCATGATACTTTAAACTCTGACGCGATGTCTGAAAGTGGAAATCAGAGGCTGGAAAAAAACCAAACAACTCCTCAGAGCATTCCTTTTGATAGATGCGGTGGAAAACATTTAGTGATCCAACATTTCTACGCAACGCCAAAGATTTACTGTTTGTTTGTCTAATCTGTGATGATATAGTCTCGTACAAAGTCGGACCGTTCCCCTTAATCTCTAAAGCGGAACATAAATACGTCATGGAGTGGAAAGCCTACTTTACTATTATTTAATTAAAAACACTGCCAGCTAAATTACCTGATGCATGTGTTTTGGAGAAATTGTCAAGTTTTGTTCTTGAAGCAATTTAAGAATGGTGCTATAATATCGGGAAGTATGTTTCACCACATCTGGTTCACTATTGTTCTGGTTTATAGTCTGTTTTTTAATCTCAGAGACTAAATTGGCATTAGCAATGTTTTTTTTTTTTTATGTTATAGGAAGGCAAACAAGCAGACGGTTTCCTGATGGTAAGAAATTCACGCCGCCTAGAGACACCAAAGGTGGTAATGGTGCGTTGCCAACCTGAGGTCAGGATGTTAGGCCTCGAGCAAAAGTAAGTTTACCGGCTACCTTACTCTCCGAACCGGAACACGTCATGACGTTATGGCGGCAGGAATAGGTAAGGCGGTGGTACCAATCCGGGCGAATCGCTGCGAAACTCTACCACCTAGTCAGATGTCACGGTGTTAGTGATGATAAGCCTATGCTCGCCTTTTACGAGCTGCCTGGCAAGAAAGGCAGATGGTCTATTCTGCAAAGGAGCCCGGACCAACACGGGGAATGGAACGGGGATGTTGTCATTTTTTTGCAATTAATAAATAGTGTTGTGCCATTATCGAAAAATGTTTACAAAATTTGTCACCGATTTTTGCAAGGTACACCGGAAAATCGAAACATGTATATTTATAAGAAACAGATACACAATTAATATGATTCATAATTGTATTGATGATTGAATTGATGAGCATTCTAAATCGATGCTTTTATTCTAACCATGTTGTTTCGATGTTGAATTTGACAATATAGTTTGTAATTGTTGAAACGATGAATTTGAAAATGGTCATTCATACGAGTAAAAGACCCCTGCCCAGTCTCGTCCTGTTAAGTTATTAAAGGCATGGCAAGTTTTTTGAAAAAAAAAATCCTTTACCACCTGACCACCTAACGAAATTCAACGCAACAGATGCAAATATTCTTACGATGCGGCCAAACAATCATATCTTCACGCCCATATCCCCGAGAAGTAGGCAGGCACAACCAGGGCACCCACGACTACCCGAAGACACTAAGTCCCACAATGTGATAGGTGACAAGCCTATCGCCAAACTGGGCACATATTCATCCCGAGCTACATTTTTTTATTATTATTAGAAAATTGAAAAAACCAAATTTTCTTACTTTTGCTCGACCCGGAATCGAACTCGAGACCTCATGCAGTCAAGTGCAACACCTGGACCTATCGTAATATGTTTAAACTGGGAGTTCGGATTCTTACTAAATATCTGTGACACACGACAACAACTCAATTTGCATGGATTAAACCTCACCCTTAAATGAGTAAGGCTATCTGTGTTGTTTCCGATGATATGTATCCGTGGAGCGTGAGTGCGGGCTGGTCCGTGTCAGTAAGAGCACGTCAGTAAGAGCACGCACCGTGTGTAGCCACCTTAATAACTAAATGATATCGTTCCGTAGAGCGTGAGTGCGGGCTGGTCCGTGTCAGTAAGAGCACGCACCGTGTGTAGCCACCTTAACAGCTAAATGGTATCTTTCCGTAGAGCGTGAGTGCGGGCTGGTCCATGTCAGTAAGAGCACGCACCGTGTGTAGCCACCTTAACAGCTAAATGATATCTTTCCTTAGAGCGTGAGTGCGGGCTGGTCCGTGTCAGTAAGAGCACGCACCGTGTGCCGTGTGTAGCCACCTTAACAGCTAAATGATATCTTTCCTTAGAGCGTGAGTGCGGGCTGGTCCGTGTCAGTAAGAGCACGCACCGTGTGTAGCCACCTTAATAGCTTAATGTCTAGTCTGTCCCCCATGGCTTCACGTTGTATATGAATTTAATCGTCACACACACAGTTCAATCCGAGTGGGCGGTTAGTCTAATAAACCTACGTGTCTTAACAACGAACTTGAATGCTGACCTTAACGTTATCAATATTGACATGGTTGGGCAATAATATAATTCTCATGAATGTTTGTTTATCCTATTTCCAATAAACTTCTTCGTGTGAAATAATTTTCCCAGTATTGGTTCGGGTTCTTTGTATAGAAAAACCAACTGCTTTCCAGCCAAGCAATTCGTAAAAGG
>NJDD01000509.1:261621-280272 GCA_002245505.1 Calephelis nemesis
CTGTTTAAATCTCCTGCAGGATTATTATGTAACTGGAAATAGTCAAACGGTGGTAGTGAAATAATTGCAAATCCGATTTTTTTCCGAACTGTGCCAGGACTATTAGTGATGAAACATTAAGATGCAAACATCTATTCATCCATACGTTTTCATTTACAACGTACTAAATGTATAACATTGTAAAATTAAACTAGACTATTTTCCATTGTGGGCACTTGGTGAAAATCCATAATTATATTTAATAATCGCCACTACATTATTAATATTATTATTTGTTACCTACCCGTTTAAAAAAAAAGGAATTGATATTCTTAAATTTTAAAGTTAAGGCCCTGGGTTTAAAACAACTGTGAATGTTTTTAACAATGACGTTTATAAATTTAAAGTTTAAACTGATTATGCCGTAAATATAATAATAAAGTATAATGTGACAAGTGTCTTCAAGCATAATCAATAGTAACAGACCATTCGACCAAAACGAGGTTGTATATTTTTTTTGTACTCTACAGATGATTTAACTGCATGGATTTACTGAATGTAGATTTTGGTTGTCAAAATTTAACCTGACTTGTAACGCAAATTTACTTATGTAATGCTAATATTTGCCAGAAATGTTATTCCGCTAATTCATTCGTTAAATATTTCTCTTTTACTTTGTGTATTCAGGTGTTACTTATAGTTTTTTTTTTCATTATGATTGTGGATAAATTGTGAATAAAAATTGTGAATGTGTTAAATGTGTTCTGTACCTTTGTAATTTCTGCTAATTTTAACGGAGGTAACTGGAAACGCTTTTGATAATTTCATCACCTGAATTCCTACCAAGTAAAATATAGGAATCATCACCTTTATTATTACTAACGTCCTTAGCTATGTCCAATATACAGTACAAATATGAACAGTATGGAAATTACCTACAAACTTTCGAAACGACACACTTGCACATACATTTGCATCATAGAGTCCCCTAAGCGGCACGCGCTACTGCGAAACCGCCAAAATTGTAGGGTTACCCTTGAACCTCGATACATGTAATATTGGAAATTGGAATCGTGTATGTCATTTTAGGCACCCCTGAACACCAAACCGGCGAATTATTAACATTTAATTAATAATAAACAAGGAATTGTATTATGGGAATCGTTGATTTTTTTTTTTCGAAATAAATGGTAATAATACGCTAGATATAATATAGCTAAATAAAATCTATAGCTAAATAAAATATAATGTATCATTACATAAATTATTTTAAATATATTTTAAAGTAAGAAAAAAAAGACAAGCCCGCTGAGTTTCTTGCCGGATCTTCTCAGTGTGCGGCCGCGTTCCGATCCGGTGGTAGATTTATTATTATATAGACCCGTCACAAGTGCCTCTTGTAGGTTTATCCTATTAATATTATAAATGCGAAAGTTTGTATGTATGGATGTATCGATGTATGGATGTATGGATGTTTGTTACTCTTTCACGCAAAAACTACAAAGCCGATTACGATGAAATTTGGTATGTAGGTAGCTGAAGACCCAGAATATCATATAGGCTACTTTTTATCCCGGAGTTCCCGCGGGATTGGGACTTACGCGGGTAAAACCGCGGGGCGCAGCTAGTGTGAAATAAAGATGATTTATTATTATTATTATTAGTACTGTGTTTAAATAAACTGAAATGACATATATGATTCCAATTTCCAATTCGCATGATATCGAGATTCAAGAGTAACCCTACTGGTCGATCTGCAAGTTTGTGTGAGTTTGTCGTTCCGAACGTTTGTAGGTAGTTTCCCTACTGTTTACGTGTTAAGCGGTGGTCTTTGCTACGACTTAACCGGATTTAGAGCCACTTTCCTTATTATTACGGCCCTAATATATTAACCTTACTCGGCTTAACTTACTCTCTTTACTTTTTCGCCTTTGGTATCTATAGACACGTATTTCTTATCATCAGGAAATCAGTCTTCTTGTCTTTTAATTACGTAAAACAAAAAGGTGAAGGTGAAGGTTTCTGCTATATAGTGAAAGCGGGGATTAGTTTTTGTTATAAAATTACAGGGATGAGTTTCTTTTATAAAGTTTGATGAATCTTTATTAGCAAAGTAATCTTATTCGACTCGATTAAGAAAAAAATCCTTTGTGATGATTTTGAAAGTGTTGCCATTTTACTCCGTTGAAATTTACCCATATTGTGCACATAATGTACAACCCACTGAGATGCGAATGAATTAGCGGCATAGACTCTGCTATATCCCTTCATTCTAACCACGACAGGAAGGCAACATTCAGATGTCTTCGCCCATACAAATACAAGGCAGAAAACCGAGACCAGACATGGTGCCTGACATCGCCACTAACACACCGCAGGTGATTTAAAACCCTTGTAACTACTAATTTTTTTGTACATTATTAGAGATAGTCTAATTAAGAAATTATCATATTTAAATTTTAAATAAACCTTTAATAGGAATACAAGACTTGAACCTACAATGCTTTCATCAGCGTCAACGTGACTCCTGTTTTCGATGGATATTTTAAAATAGTTTCAACTAAAAGCCTCTCTTCTTTTTACTTTATACCATAAAAAAGTAAGAATTTAAAATTTGTCGTTGATTACGCTCTTACCTTATATACTAATATGTTGTCAATTAATTAAATGAACTTGTGTACTTGTGACAGACATTCAGTTGTCTTTAACTGAAGATGATCTCTATAGTTCTAAAGAGGAACAAATAATTGCAAGTTACAATTCTTGTAACTTGCGAAGGCGAGAGGGTATTGCTTTCGTAAAATTAATCTTATACCTTTATTAAACGAGCAATTCTTGTATATATATAATTGGAATCTCGGAATAGGCTCCAACGATTTTCATGAAATTTAGTATATATGGGGGTTTCGGGGGCGATAAATCGATCTAGCTAGAAATCATTTTTAGAAAATGTCATATTCGTGTTTTATCGACTTAAGTAACGAAGTCCGTTGTTAAGTAACAAAGTCAATGATTGTTTGCTTTGAGGTTAGACTATTTGTGTAATTCGTACTTAAATATAATTTCCAAAAAACACAATTTATAAAAAAAACAAAAAAAATACCGAGCAAAGCTCGGTCATCCAGGTACTTACTTATTAATCGCGAATATTTATAATTATTTACCTAAAATTTGTCACAAAATTAAATTGTTTTTTTATGCTAACCATACTGATTTAACTGTCACGCACACATTGACAATATTATATACAGATACGCTTTTACCACAAGTAAAGGCCACAAGATACTTACCGTTAACCTGAAAAAGGTCTGACTTTTTTGAGTTGTTTTGTTTGTTACTTGTTCGTGATTTGCCTCTGCCTCTTTAGAATGATTAGTATTTTATATATTAGACTAGCTGACCCGGCAGACGTTGTTCTGCTATATTTTTTAATTTGATTTTATTAAAAAAATTGGGATGAGTCACCTTCGTCACTTAGGGATATGAAAAATAGATGTTGACCAATTCTCAGACCTACTCAATATGCTCACAAAATTTCATGAACATCGGTCAAGCCGATTCGGAGGATTTCAATCACGCACACCGTGACACGAGAATTTTATATATTAGAAGATTAGATAACAAAGAAATACATAAATAAATATCTGTAGACAAAATACATGATTTTATTTAATTCCAAGTTAGCTTTGTTTTTTTATTTATTTATTAAACTACAACAAATTTTAAACTAGGCAGATTATACGTCACTATTTGGCTCATGTTCTAATCTACAATATGATGTTATACCCGCAGCAACAGCCCGACGTACAGCCGACATCATCGTTCACAAGAGCCAAAGAAGGATCGTCGTTCAAAAAGCACAACACCGACAACCTTGATGAACAGGTATGTAGTTTATACTTTCCATCGTCGGCGCTTGGTGGAATTCCATTTTAAACATATTTGCTATCAACATTTTGAGATTTGTTAATGTAATTGTAAAATGTTTTTTGTTTGTCCCCGTGTTGGTCCGGGCTCCTTTGCAGAATAGACCATCTGCCTTTCTTGCCAGGCAGTTCGTAAAAGGCGAGCATAGGCTTATCATCACTAACACCGTGACATCCGACTAGGTGGTAGAGTTTCGCAGCGACTCGCCCGGATTGGTACCACCGCCTTACCTATTCCTGCCGCCATAACGTCATGACGTGTTCCGGTTCGGAGGCTAATGTCCCGGCCTCAGGTTGGCAACGCACCATTACCATCTTTGGTGTCTCAAGGCGGCGTGAATTTCTTACCATCAGGAAATCCATCTGTTTGTTTGCCTTCATGTAACATAAAAAAAACGTAGCCTATTGGTTCGCCACAGGCCTATTGTGCAAGTCTACCGGCTACGCTACACTCAGAAACGAAATATGGCAGTGTTATCATGGCAGCAGCAATAGGTAAGGTGGTGGATTCCTACCCGGGCAAGTTGTTGTATAGCACTCTACCACCATTGAAAAAAATGTGGATTGATAATTGTATGAAGAGATATCTTAATATACATATTTCTTGTGTTCGTGTGTTTGTTACTGAACTTCTAAGCGATTGGAGTGATTTTGATAAAAAAAAGTGTGTGTTAAAGGGGATTAGAGAATGGCTTTGTCCTCTGGAAAATGATTTTTTCATTTGTAAGTAGTCGTTGATTCTGGAATGTTTTACACTGTATCCGGCAGACTGCGCTATTATCGGAGCATCAAATGTCATGTAGTAGCTGTTAATGTCAAGCGATACGAAGTTTACTGGGTCGGCTAGTGTTTTATAAAAATAATTAAAGATCGAAATTAGTCTGAAAATACAAAATACTTGTAGATTTATTTTTCCGCTATAATTAATACTGCCGTCTATTTTACAGTATAAGTAGTGTAAAATAAATATTAAAAGAAACAAAAAAAAAATACCTTAGAGCGTGTTAATAATGGTTTCTCATTGATGGCGAAATGATACCTCCTCTGTGGTCTAACGGTCGGGTGTAGGTGTTGACTTCATGAGGTTTGGGGTTCGATTTCCGACTTGGATAACTCAAAATGTATTTTTTCAATTGTGTGATAAAACCACGTTAACCGTAAGTGGTTGGTTGCCAATAGGTTTGCACCTACCACTAGTGGGAGCAAGTATCTTTGTCTAATCATTGGAACTCTGGTTGTAGCTCTGCCTTCCTCTTCCGGGACACGGACGCAAAGATAGTCTTTGTAAAATGTTGTAATACTGTGGTATTGCAGGCACTAATTCAAATAGCGACAGAGGCGTTCCTCAAAGAATTGGGCTTAGATGACGACAGTCTCATTCGTGGAAACGTACAAGTGAGAGATTTGCCGGCGGGCACTTACATCATGAAGGAGGAGAGCCATAAGGTACGTAATTTTATTAATTAATTTTATATTATACTAGCTGATCGACTGCCACTACGTAGGTGTAAAATTTAACAAAAAAATTCTAAAGTAAAAGTAGTCTAAGTTACTTTTTTATATAAGAAACCCGCCAGTGAGAACCCCGTCAATATCGGTTCTGTCGTTTCAGAGATATGCTCGAACAGATAGTCTACATTTGTAGTAATATGTTATTATTATAGAGAGAGTAAGCGAAACTATTATCTCTTAAAATCCAAGTAAAGTTTTAAATTTTAAAAGTTTAGTTCGCTTTGTTCGTTTGCTTAACGCACAAATGTACGTAAAGTTAGTTTGAGTTTTTCTAAAAATATATCGTACTAGCGGCCCGGTACGTGCTTCGCTACACATATGACCGTATGAATGACATAACACAATAAAAACAAAAAAACAAAAAAAAAACAACTACTTAAATAAAGTTTCAACATGACAGCACAATCCCCATCTGAAAAAAGTTTCAATTTGGCTGAAAAAAACCCATTTACAAAATGATCTGCCGTTTATTGAATTTATTTGTTGCAAAAAGTGTAATTAAATGAAGAACCGCTCCACTTATTTTATGCAAACTTCGCATAAATCATCTACTACATAGTCCGACCAAAGCTTAAACATTTGGTTTGGATAAGTGATCCCGTTCTTGAGTTATAAAATGACAACGGAAAGTGGCATTGAGATATATATAGATAAATAGATTTAAATACACAATAAGCAAAATTACAGATGTCGCTTTTGTAAAAATGTACTTAACGCATTTTTAATGTAAATCACAACATAGTATAAAACAGACGCGTTCTCTGTCCCTGTGTCCATTTGTATAGGTACTTAAATCTTTCAAACTACGCAACGGATTTTGATGCGGTTTTTTTAAGTGTTTAAAGAGTTTCCTCTTATTTATATGTATATTTTATACCCGTGCGAAGCCGGGCGATGCTAATGTTTCATAATATGTAAATTTATTGAGGGCTATATTCAAAATAAGATTCAAAATCTATATAGAATATTAAATTCTAACAGGGTACAAAAACTGTGATTTTTTATAATTATTATTAAATTTATTTTAATTGCTTCTAATTTTAACATTGATTTTAAAATGTAATAACATCCTTTAACTTTATTTTGCACTGTTTGAAACTATAATATGTATTTCTTGATTTCCTTGAAGCTTTATTATAGTGTTGCCGGTGAGCCCGAAGTAGTGCAGGTACTATATACATCCTGTCTTGGTTGTGTGTGTGATATTACGTTTGAGTGTTATTATTTCATTGCACTTTTGTTTACTCATACGTATATTCAAGGAAAGTAGGATGAAGGTTAACTTTATATACTCATGTTTTATATCAACCGTTTGCAACATCGTAGTCCTATCTTAATGTTAATGTTCGGAGAATGTACAGTAAGCAACGCTAATATCTAACCTCCTCATAGTAGTTTAAAATTTCCTATGTGTTCTAACGATCCGGTTGTTGGTTCAGGCAACAAAAAGAATATATGTTTCATTAATTTGCCCGGGAATGGATCTGAACTTGGTTGGAGATGGGTTGGCCACCTATAGCACTGTGGGACTTAGTGTCTTTGGTTAGTGCCCAAAGTTTGGTGCTCTTGGTGTGCCCTTGCATATCTCTGGGATACGGACGAGACTGCGACGTAAAGATGTTACTACAGGGCTTTAATCATGAGTTTACGGTTTGTCAAGTTTACTATACTCGCTACTGTCTCTGTAAATTATTGGTATGAACACTTTAAACAGCGCCCTCTAATGGTAACTAAGAGAAACACATTTTTAGAACAAAAGTGTCATAGATTTCGACACGTAACTTAACGAACGTAATCTATACAAACTCATGGTAGAGGCTCAGTTTATGCATTGCTTACTGTGCCATACACCCTACCGCATAACGAAGCAATCTACGTCCGTTGGTACGCCAATATTAGTGAACCGATGCCGACTGAAACTTCATACGACCTCTAGTGAAACCCAAACATCATTGCTTTACCTTAATTTTTTTTTTATGATATTGGAAAACAAACAAGCAGGCGGATTTCTTGATGATAAAAAAATCACGCCGCATAAAGACACCAAAGGTGGTAATGGTGCGTTGCCAAACTGAGGCCGGGTTGTCAGGCCGCCAGCACTAACGTTATGGCGGCAGGAATAAGTAAGGCGGTGATACTAATCCGGGCGAGTCGCTGCGAAACTCTACTACCTGGTCAGATGTCACGGTGTTAGTGACGGCAAGTCTATCCCAAGACGGCGAAAATTTGATTTGATTTTATTTGCACATTTTAAAATACAACAGCGAAAGAAACTCGTGATATCTCGTACATATAGCGCAAATGTCGTGAAACAGCGAATTTTAAAATTGGCAATTGCAAGCAGCAACAGGCAACAGCCAATTGCAAGCAGACACAATTTGATGGGCTTATATATTTTTACGCCATTTAAAACTGAGGTTCCCGTGTAGGTTTATACGTTTTATTTAGATATAAACATATAATATAATATAAACATATAATAACATAACTGAAACCATTGATATATTATTTACCTAAAATGCATGGTAGAGAAGGCAAATATTATATTATGCAAAGGCTTAAATGATGAATGTAATAATTTCGATTATATTATTAATATTGATGTGCTAATGGCGCCACAAATAACGACGGCAAGGTATCTAACTTTAGTTTATGCGTGTTTTATCTCATCCTATACACATTTGTACACACTATTTTAAACAATTTATTAATCTAATGATACGATATTATTTTAATATCATTGACAATGTTTTTTCTTTTGATACTTTGTGAGACATTTTGGTGTGTATTTCATTAGGAGAAACCCATTTTAGATCACACAATGGAATGTTTTTTATATTTTTAATTTTTGTTCAAATAATAAGATGTTCGATTGGTTTATGTTTATAGCATTTCTATGTAGTTAGAAATGAATAAAGTGTGAAAATATTGATAACTTTTGTGTTTCATGTTATAAAAGGATTCATACTTTTGCTTGAATTCCTAGAGAAGTTCATCAAAACTGTATGTTCACAATGCTGAAACAACCTACTAGTGATCTTTTGTGTTTTTAATATTACCATGACGAAAAAGCTTGCAATAGTTTACGTTGTCTTAAAATGTAAATGGGTAAAAATGTGTGAAAAAGTTAAAAAAATGATTTATTTCAACAAACTTATCGACAAGAACCAACAGGTCCCATATTTTTGGCAAGAACTGTGGTCACAAGACAGGACTTCAGATATTAAATTTATCTATAGGACTCGTTTGTTTAAAATCACATCATGAACATAAAAATTTGATTCGATATATTGCCTCGTCGGTCGAGGGGACCCACAGCAAGGCTAGGGTTCAATTCCCAAAGGGTGCAAGTATTTATGTGTTAGATATTTGCACTTCTGGGTCTAGGTGCTTATTAAATTTATTCTGGTATCTGTTTAAGTACTTCAATGTATTAGTATCGTTGACTAACACCCCATAATACAAGCAAACAGTTTGCTTACTTTAGAAATAAAAAAAATGTGACTTGATATTAGTAATATGCAACTTTATTTACCTGAACGACAGAAGAGTTGAGAATTATATGAGTCGCAAGTTCTGTCCCGAAATATCAAAAATTTTAAATACAAGAAAATTCAAAACAAGCTCAAAGTCTAACTTGGCTAGTGGTTTCATTCTTTACAAAGTAATATGAAAGAGTCGGCAAAAAATCACAAATGTCTATAAATTTTAAAGAAAGAAAAAATTTCGCCCCAGACAGGATTTGAACCTGTAACCTTTCGTCTCAAGCCGACGAATGCTCTAACCAATTGAGCTACTGAGGATTCAAGTCCCGTGGCGAAATTTTTAATTCCTTTCTAACCCGTTAACGCGGGTAGTTATGTCCTATAGATACACAATTCTGAGTACCCACCAAATGAGTTCATCACCGATGAAATTCACATTTTTAGAATGGACATAACTTTCGTTACTTGCATCGTATTTTTATTATTTTTTATTTTTTAGCACTTGCCCTGTGCGTGGGATAAATTTCTATAAATTTTAAAGAAAGAAAAAATTTCGCCCCAGACAGGATTTGAACCTGTAACCTAAAAATGTGAATTTCATCGGTGATGAACTCATTTGGTGGGTACTCAGAATTGTGTATCTATAGGACATAACTACCCGCGTTAACGGGTTAGAAAGGAATTAAAAATTTCGCCACGGGACTTGAATCCTCAGTAGCTCAATTGGTTAGAGCATTCGTCGGCTTGAGACGAAAGGTTACAGGTTCAAATCCTGTCTGGGGCGAAATTTTTTCTTTCTTTAAAATTTATAGAAATTTATCCCACGCACAGGGCAAGTGCTAAAAAATAAAAAATAATAAAAATACGAATCACAAATGTATTTTACTTTTGTAATCGTGGTACATGCAAATTTATATATTTTTGTTTATCAGGATGTAGCACTGGTGTATCTCCTTTCGGGTGCACTGTTGGTGTCACAAAGAGTGGCAGAGGGCGAAGGGGAGGTGCACATGTTCACGGCATATCCTGGTAAGAGTCTTTACTTTAGTGTGATTTTAGACAAGAGTTTACTTATCTAAAGTAATTTTAACACTTAAATGTGTAATTTGTGATGCCTAACTCTTCACTACATGGTATAAAACAAAGTCGCTTTCTCTGTCCCTATGTCCCTTTGTATGCTTAAATTTTTAAAAGTACGCAACGTATTTTGATGCGGTATTTTAATAGCTAAAGGGGCCATCCATAAATTACGTCACGCGAATTTTTGATTGTTTCGACCCCCCCCTCCTTGTCACAGGTTGTCACATTTTTAGAACCCCGTCCCCCCTAATGTGACGTCACACATTTTTCAAATTTATGCATGTATCTAAAAATAGTCAAAAGAAAACTGTTATTTTAATTTTTTTTACTTATTTTATTAAATAATCTTTAATAAAATAAACATTAAGTCAAATATTTCCGATAACAAATAGAATAAGCAACTAATTAATGTTAATTGAAAATATTTATTCAGTGGCTCACTTACATTACAACATGGCTCTAGGAATCAAATGTTGTTACGGAAGAGATAATCTTCTAGCGAGAGTGCTAAATTATTAATAAATATAGATTAAGAATTATCTGTTCAAAGTTTTTTGTTCACATATAAATTTCGTGTTCTAGTATTTTATAATGTGACGTCACAAGGCTTTCGATCCCCCCCCCTGCCCCTTGTCATATAATGTCACATTAAGATGACACCCATTAACGTGTGACGTAATTTATGGATGGCCCCTAAGTGATTAAACAGGTAGGTTTATATGTATATTTTATAAGCGTGCGAAGCCAGAGCGGGCCGCTAGTTATACTATTTAAAAATTAATCCTAACGGAAGTTAGGATTAGGATACGATGACCAATAGAAGGTAGAAGAACAGTGTGAATTCAAATTTCGCCCCAGTCAGGATTTGAACCTACACCCTTTCGTCTCAAGCCGACGAATGCTCTAACCATTTGGGTTTTAATTCCTTTCTTTACCGTTTATTTTAATGATAGTTCTTATCCCTCAGGTGAATGTGAAGGAGGTCTGGCCGTGCTTACTGGAGAGCCAAGTTTCTTCTCGATCAGAGCGAAGCATTTCTCCCGTATCGGCATATTGTCGAAGACCACAGTGTACAGCATCATGAGAGAACGCCCCTCAGTGGTCCTGCATATCGCCAACACAGTTGTCAGAAGACTATCACCGTTCGTACGACAAGTGGACTTTGCGTTGGATTGGGTAAGATAACCAAAGACCAATATATGGCGAGTTTAATTGTATATGTGTTCGTCAGTGCGTTTGTATATTGTCAGTGTTATTTTTTTTTATGATATTGGAAGTCAAACAAGCAGACGGATTTCCTGATCGTAAGAAATTCACGCCGTCTAGAGACACCAAAGGTGGTAATTGTGCGCTGCCAACCTGAGGCCGGGGTGTTAGGCCTCGAGCAAAAGTAAGTTTACCGGCTACCTTACCCTCCGAACATGAACACGTCATGACGTTATGGCGGCAGGAATAGGTAAGGCGGTGGTACCAATCCGGGTAAGTCGCTGCGAAACTCTACCACCTAGTCAAATGTCACGGTGTTAGTAACGGTAATCCTGTGCTCGCCTGGCAGGAAGGCAGATGGTCTATTCTGCAAAGGAGCCCGGACCAACACGGGGATCAATTGACGATATCTTCGCTTCACGTTCATTGGTTGTTGGTGTTAGTAACTTATTTCTGTTAAGTCCCTGCCCATTAGATAGGAGAATTTAACACTAACTAAAGATGTCAGAATTTTTATGATACGAATTCTAGCCGACAAATCAACAAAAAAACCAACTGATAGAACTATAAACAGTAAAGGATGAAAAAAGATTTAGTAGGACTGACTTTAGGAAAGAAAGAAAAAAATAATTATTATCAAATCGCGTCGTGGCAATGTAGTTGGAATTGGTTTTTTTGCAGTTTTGCGCTTATCTATACGTGATGCCAAAACTTTGGACCCCTTTTTACGAAAATTATGCCGATGCAGGAGCAAAAAATTTGGCACACTTATAGTTTATGTGTAGGAGAAGTGTAGAACGCTAATGTTTTTTTAAATAATAACGCTTACAAAGTACATTAAATCAATAAATAAAATATTACTCACACTACCATGCATTTGACACACACAAACAACTACATTGGGGTTGACGATAAAAGATCATAGATGGCGCACTAACTATTTAGGAAACAAAGTAGTTGGTCTTGAGAAATGAGGATGGCGTTCTTATCAAAAAGATAATTAACAATAGAACTTTAATAATCTTTAACTTATATATTGATAATTTATATTGAATTATAATCAAGAAGTGTAATAGGGTCGAATTTCGACCAATGGGCGATCACCAGTTTTATTTATTGTACGATGTCATGAAATGTGTAAAATATAGTATTTTTATGTTTTGATATCCAATCCTAGGTATTTTTGGAGTCTGGTCGTGCGGTATACCGACAGGACGAAGAGTCGGGTTCAACATTCATCGTGCTGAGCGGTCGTCTGCGTTCCGTCATCACACACCCTAACGGCAAAAAGGAGCTGGTTGGAGAATACGGAAAAGGGGACTTGGTTGGGATCGTGAGTACTTCACTTCTTTACTGTATTAGAGCTTGTTCTTCCAGATACATCAAATAGGAGTGAGGCTACCATTTATCTTTTCAGCAAAGAACTTTCGTAGACCCTCAGCGAATCGGTGTAATAATGCCACATTAACAAAGATTTTACCGCCTAAATTAGTTAATCGTTTAATGTTAAATGTTAAAACCAATTTTCACGCAGCAAATAAATAAACATCTCTAGACAAGTCACACAAATTTATCTAATCCCAAAGTAAGCAACATTATGGTTGCTTCGGAGCAACAAAGTCATATTAAACTATTCTCTAATTTTAGAGAACAGACTTCAGATTTTTTTAATTCGCTTCCTGGTTACTGGATTATATTTTCTTATAGGTTTAATTTCAATCACAGCAACATTTTAGTTTTTATTATTATACTTATACTACTATATACTTCGAGATGTAAATTTTAAATCTTTGAAAATAATTGTAAAAATGAAAAAAAGTAAAACGGTGCCTCAAATTGAAACTTTGTTGCTAAGAAGCAGCGATACATGCTTGTGCTATGACAGTGATATTAATACATAGAACTAATTAAATATATACCAGTATATATTCATTAAATAGCACAATATGTATACTAGAATGAATAGGGTCCAAAGCATATTTATATATAAAGTTTTAAATTAGAAATCAATATCTATCTTAATCAGCTAGGGTAAGTTTTTAAATTTTTTCTCATACAGTTACTTTCCCCACCCCAAGTAAATAAGAATAAACTTGCAATTAGTAAAACAATATCACTAAAATTACAAAATTTCAATAACCTCCGATAAACCTTCCGTATAACGAGCTGTCTATAGCATCTCGAATACGTCATATCTCACACAAAAATCTACATTTAAATCGGCCCGTTTATTCAAAAGTTATGTGCCACCGACTAACATACACACAGACACATCAAAGTTATAACATTCCTATGTTTTCGGGGTTTAAAAAAAAATCTTTAATAAATATTTTATACTGTACCTTGACATGAGTTCTAGCTCTTATCTTTTTATTGAAACTCTTTATGTGATTTCGTGTATTATAATGTGTATCCTATGACCTACACATTGAGACTAAGAAGTACTTTCGACTTGTCATTGTTACCTTGATTGTTTCTCTGTCTACTTGTTAAGGGATATGAGCGTGAAGATACTTACTTTTCACGATATGTACAGGTTGAAATGGTTACTCAAACCCGCCGCAGTACCACCGTGATGGCTGTGCGGGACTCGGAGCTGGCCAAACTGCCGGAGGGACTGTTCAACGCAATCAAGCTGCGGTTTCCAGTTGTCGTCACTAGACTCATTAACTTATTGGGACATAGGATTCTAGGTATGTATACCCTATTATTAGGCAATAAAAAAGTTGTCATAGGACTTGGATCTACCGTCAAAGTTTTACGAAATTGCGATCTATATTTTTTATACTTTCCTTTAAAAACGCTTTATACTAATTAGTGACAAAGATATTCTCGGACGTTGAAAGATGTATCTTACATAATAAAGTATACTGGTGCTTGCCCATTGGTCGATATACGACCATAATAAATTTTAATATCTTGTTGATAAGAACACCATCTTCATTTATCAAGACCAATTACTTTGTTTCCAAACTGTATGGTGCGCCATCTGTGATCTTTTATCGTTATCATCAATATATTTGTTTGTGTGTGTCCAATGTGTGGTAGTGTGGGTAATGTTTTATTTATTGATTTAATGTATTTTATAAGCATTATTATTATAAAATATTAGCGTTCTGCACTTCTCTTACACATAAACTATAAGTGTGCCAAATTTTGTGCTCCTGCGTCCGCGCAATTTTCGTAAAAAGGGGTCCAAAGTTTTGGCATCACGTATTATTATATAGATTTAGATAAAAAGTTTGTGTTGTAGAGATATTTAACGCTAAGATCGCCTTTTGTGAATTATAATCTGTTTATTATATCGCTAATAGAACGTACTTATATTCATTAATTTGTCAGTTTGACTGTGAACAATGAAAAGTTCATTCATTCATTGGTCTGATGGTCAGGTTCATGGCAGAAGCCGGGCAGGAGCCTGGGCGGCGCGGCGGCGATGGAGTCCCGTCCGTCGCAGCACAACTTCTCCACCGTGGCCGTGGTGCCCGTCAGCGACGACGTGCCGCTCACCGCCTTCACATACGAGCTCTACCACTCGCTCAGCGCCATCGGTTAGTACTTACTACTGGTACACTCTTAACACCTTGCTACTAGATAATAATTAATAATAAAGATTGAGTCCATAACGAATAAATAGATTTTAAAGGATCTTCACGCACGTACTCCCGAAGGCGTATACAGACGTCCAACCTGGGCACCCACGACTATCCGAAGACACTAAGTCCCATAATATGATAGGTGGCAAGGTCATCGCCAATCGGACCGCCTAAGTCACAGATGCGATAATAGATAGATTCTAGATAAATAAAAAAAACTCCACATATTACGCAATTTTGTCAAACCCCAAAGTAAGGGTAATATCTCCGCTCTATCCTATTATCCTATTAATATTATAAATGCGAAAGTTTGTATGTATGGATGTATGGATGTTTGTTACTCTTTCACGCAAAAACTACAAAGCCGATTACGATGAAATTTGGTAGGTAGGTAGCTGAAGACCCAGAATAACATATAGGCTACTTTTTATTCCGGAGTTCCCGCGGGATTGGGACTTCCGCGGGTGAAACCGCGGGGCGCAGCTAGTAATTAATAAGAATGAAAAATTGATTTTAATATAAATATAGATCGCCTCTGTGGTCTAGCGGTCCGGGTGTTGGACTTGACTGCGTGAGGTCCCGGGTTCGAATCCCGGGTCGGCCAACAAAAAGAAAATTGGATTTTTCCAATTTTCTAATAAAAAAAATGTTGGTCGGGATTGGATATGTGCCCGGTTGGCGATAGGCTTGCCACCTATCACATTGTGGGACTTAGTGTCTTCGGCTAGTCGTGGGTGCCCTGGTTGTGCCTCTGCCTACCTCTTCGGGGATATGGGCGTGAAGATACTTTTTTAAATAAATAATCTCTAGAGAAATTGCACGAATTCTAAAAGCGGGCAAATTACGATTTTATATATTTTTTACTTTTTTAATATTTTCCAGGAGCCACAGTCCGTCTGACATCTGACGTGATCAGAAAGCTGTTGGGGTTGACGATAATGGATCCCAACAACGAGTACCGACTTAGTTCTTGGTTGGCGCAGCAAGAGGACAAACATAAGGTCAGAGATTAGTTTTTGGACTAACTCATTTCATAACTAAATATGTATTACTTTAAAACAAGCTGTATTGCTTCATATCTGCTTTAAAATAATATCTTTTATGAAATAGAAAACCAATGACCAAACCCTCGGATAGTATCCGATCGTGGAATGTCAACCTTGGTCTCCCCGGATACCTATATCCATCCACAGACGCATTGTATGTTTGCTTTGTCAATCTGTCATCTCATTCTTTCCACATGACCAAACCAGCGGAGCATGCCCTTTCGCATTTTAACACCAACACTTTCTTTTAAGCCCATTCATTCGTGGATCTCACTGTTACGAATGCGGTCAGCGAGCGTTACACCATCGATTTTTCGTTGTTCTCCCATTTCGACCGCATTTATCCTAATTTCATGCTTTTGCTGACATACCTACTCAATTCTCGCTTCCATACAACAATGTTGGGATAAGCACAGAATTATGCAAAATGAGTCTAGCGTTTTGAATCAAAACTTCGCTTTGAAATAGCGTACCCAGCGCTTTATTTACATTTTTCTCTACACTCACTCTCCTTTCCATATCCACGGTGTACGTTCCATCCCTCGTAAAAGCACAACTAACCGTCTTTTTAAAAATAAGTAAACTCCTCCTAGTCGTAACGTTCCGGAAACACTGCCGGAGGTAATACAGCAAGATTTTTTATCACCATCCAAATTTTTTCTAGGCATAAAGTATCTATAAATAAGTCCATTTATGAAAAAAAAATAGGTATCTAGCAGGTAGCTATCTAGCATGTCAGAGCACTCAGCGCGTAGGTACGGTACTTTGTAGACGACTTTGTGATGTCATATCATAATATTTTAGTATTGAGGGATACTAAAAGAAAAAACACGTATTTAATTATTTTCACTTAAGATTAACATATTAAAATTTGGATGGTGATTAAAAAATCAGAGTGTATATGTTACAATGGTGTAGAACTAGGCAAAAAAGTCTGCGGAAACGTACAGTAATTGAAAGCCATTATATTAAAATGATAGGATGAAATTAAGAATTGTAATTGCAAATATTTAACATCTTGTTGTCTAACTTGAGCTTGAAAACTAAAAAACATGTGAACATTTGCAGGTGGCGTTGTACCAATGTGACCCGAGCCTCACTCAGTGGACCCAGCGGTGCATCAGACAGGCAGATTGTATATTGATTGTGGCCCTCGGGGATAAGCAACCTAGCATTGGAAAGGTAAGTTTATACTGACCATAGCATTCACATGGGAGATATACGAAGAGGGAGTATGGTTTTGAATATGGTTAGCAAGTAATGTACTTCGTATGCAGATAGAGAAGGAAATCGAGCGGCTGGCGATCCGCACGCAGAAGGAGCTGGTGCTGCTGCACCGCGAGGGCGGCGCCAACCCCAGTGGGACCGTCCACTGGCTCAACATGCGCTCCTGGGTCTCGCAGCACCACCACGTGCGCTGTCCCCACCGCATGTTCACGCGCAAGAGCCAGTACCGCATCGTGAGTGCCCGCCCGCACACGCAAACACGCAACACGCTAAACACGAACTGTCTATAGATAACATCACATTTCATAATAACATATTTATTAACATTATCAATCACTATTTGTTGTTTAATTAACTAAATATCCGTTTGGTTAAAATGACTATTTATATGTGCAAAGCATTTTTGTTAAGTGGTAATGTTAATGTTTTTTCCAGAGCGAGTTATACAGCAAAGTGCTGATGTCAGAGGCGAGCGTGCACTCGGACTTCAGCAGGCTGGCGCGGTGGGTGACGGGCACCTCGGTGGGGCTCGTGCTGGGGGGCGGCGGGGCGCGGGGCGCTGCACACGTCGGCATGATACGGGCCATACAGGTGAGGAGCTGTGGGATCCTAACAGGCGGACGTGATCTTGAAATCGATGGGTTTAACTTTCCAATTTAGCTAGATTCAGGTGGTAAAGTCTTTCGTCAGAACGTATAATGAAAACCACATTTGACATCAAGCTCAATGTTCAAGATTAATGTCAGCTACCCTCAGCACTATTATAAGCCTTCAATAAACATTTTAAGTTTTTAATTTTAATTGACATGAGTTCATTTTTTGTTAGACGGGCATGTGTTCACTCACTCGCGTCACGAAAAAGCTTCAGTTATATTTGGTTTTTGTACGACAGTGCGTCTTCTGTGCGTTGTGACGTTAGTTATCATTTTGGTTAACCTTTTTTTAAGTAGGTTTAACAATGGTAACAAAGATGCTATTGCTACTAAGTGCTTGCGGTGAATGCAGTGGAAGAGGGGTAGTATTTCAGCGGACGTGCACAGCTAACGAGTGCGGGTAGTAATATTTAAAATTTTACGTAACAGACCTGACTTCATAAGATCCAGGATTTGATCCTTGAGTCAAGCAACAAAAAAAAGTGTTTTTTCAATTTTCTAGTAAAAAAGACGTTCCCCAGAATTTGATACGTGCCCGGTTGGCGATAGGCTTGCCACCTATCACATTGTGGGACTTGGTGTCTTCGGAAAGTCATGGGTGAATAAAGTCTACGGTAGAGATAGATGTAAAGATACTATTTTAAATAATTTGTAGGAAGCTGGAATCCCCATCGACATGGTGGGCGGTGTGAGCATCGGCGCATTCATGGGAGCCCTCTGGTGCATGGAGCGCAACATTACTACAGTCACACAGAAGGCCAGAGAATGGTCTAAGGTAGGTCGAATTCTAATTAAATCAACTAAATTAAAATATATCTATTTATAGTCTAATTTTAAACTATAACCGCCTTATTCCAAAAAAACACTCTAGTACCAGGTTTAAACCAAGACCAAAAAGTCTAGGTTTGTTACGGTATCAAAGTTTGTTACCGTACTAAATG
>NJDD01000509.1:282862-297406 GCA_002245505.1 Calephelis nemesis
CAAATTTAAAAGATGTTTTGAAACAAATACGACGCCATGTTTGACGTTTTGAAGTTAGTACCGAAGTTAAACTAGGGGCCGCAGTGGTCTAAATTTAGTACCATAGATAGTCCAAAGACAAACGTCAAACCTCGTTTTGTAATAACGTTTTTAATAGTTCATGGTTTAAACCTGGTACTAAACTCGGTACTATTTTTAGACCTCGTTTTGGAATAAGGCGGTAAATATTTTTATCCGAACTTTTTTGTACTCTATTCTAGTTATTTTCGAACTTTATGAAAATATAAATATGAAAAACAAGAGACAGAAACAAAAGGACGTTTTTAATATACAAAGCATAGCTTTTAATAAATTAGTGTGCAGTAATATTGCTATCCAACACTAGCTCTTGAGTATTGTTCCTTATGTGTTTGCGCTAGTTGTATAATCTTAGTAATAATAATAATCGCCTCTGTGGTCTAGCGGTCCGGGTGTTGGACTTGACTGCACGAGGTCCCGGGTTCGAATCCCGGGTCGGCCAACCCAAAATTGGATTTTTCCAATTTTCTAATAAAAAAATGTTGGTCGGGATTGGAAATGTGCCCGGTTGGCGATAGGCTTGCCACCTATCACATTGTGGGACTTAGTGTCTTCGGCTAGTCGTGGGTGCCCTGGTTGTGCCTCTGCCTACCTCTTCGGGGATATGGGCGTGAAGATACTTTTTTTTTTTAATAATAATAATAATATAGGTCAGAACCTACTTCAAGTTGAACTAAGAATTCTCATCTGGTTATTCTTCGCTACATCTGTTTTAAATCTCAAAATCTTTTATTTTCTGTCTAGATCTCTAGTTTGTACTCGGATCACCTATTACTTATTATTAGGTTAAGTTATATATTATTAGTTTAGCTGTATGATATATCTTGTTAGAAATATGCTCGCCTTTATATTTATTGGTTGCATTTTCTCGTTCTATATGTATTATGCGTACAGCAAAGTTTAAAATATGAAAAATAAAAAAAATCTTAATAGACACACAAAAGATAATTGTAATTTTTTTTTTATTTATTTATCAACTTTTAAACTAAATTACATTTCAATAAAATTGTCTGTAAACTTTTATAGTTTGTCTAGACAATTTTGCTCTCGCACGACAATGAACCCGCAACACTACTGATTTTAAATATACTATAAAATTACAAAAATATGCATTATATGCATTATTATAATTTGGAGAATGCCTATGTCTAAAGTCTGAAATGTTAAAGGCTGAAATTTACTGATTATTTTATTAGAATACAAGACAATCTAATGTGGAGAGCTCGATAGTGCTAAAATAGTAGCTTAAAAAAATGCGCAGAAAAGTACCAATATAAATGAAAATGGTCTTTTTAGAAAATGACACAATGGGGCAAACAACTAATGGACCTCACTTACCCGGCCACGTCCATGTTCTCTGGACGGCAATTCAACGCAACCATAAGGTCCACATTCGGAGAGGTCCATATCGAGGACTTGTGGCTGCCGTACTTCACCGTCACCACCGACATTAGCTCCAGCTGCATGCGAATACATCGACATGGTAAGATTATTGCTTTAATGCATTGCAATCATGCTACACATACATTTACACTCGAACTTTCTAGAATATTGTGATATCAAAAACTTAATAAGCGTAAATTTAATCTACTTTTTACCTACTGTGTATCGATGTAAAAATAATTGCTTGAAGAGTTTCTACTGCTCATAAATACGAAAACATGGTTTTGAAATATTATAACCATAATCTTTCAAAAGTTTCCTTTAATATATTACAAATTTGAAACTGCAATGAACGAGTATGTTCAAAACAATCACAAAATTTATATCACACTAACTTTCGGGTCTTTAAATGTTAACTCGATTATTGTTCATTTTCTCTAACACAAGTGCTCGAATAAACAACGAATACTAATCCGTTATCAATATATCATAGTTTATCTAACGAAATAACGAAGCGTTACATAAGACTCAATAGGGGCCATCCATAAAGTACGTCACACGTTAATGGGGGGGGATGGTATCATCTTAATGTGACATTATGTGACAAGGGGATGGGGGGAGGGTATCGTATTAATGTGACATTATGTGACAAGGGACAGGGGGGATCGAAAGCCTTGTGACGTCACATTATAAAATACTAGAACACGAAATTTATATGTGAACAAAAAACTTTGAACAGATAATTCTTAATCTATATTTATTAATAATTTAGCACTCTCGCTAGAAGATTATCTCTTCCGTAACAACATTTGATTCCTAGAGCCATGTTGTAATGTAAGTGAGCCACTGAATAAATATTTTCAATTAACATTAATTAGTTGCTTATTCTATTTCTTATCAGAAATATTTTACTTAATGTTTATTTTATTAAAGATTATTTAATAAAATAAGTAAAAAAAATGAAAATAACAGTTTTCTTTTGATTATCTTTAGATACATGCATAAATTTGAAAAATGTGTGACGTCACATTAGGGGGGACGGGGTTCTAAAAATGTGACAACCTATGACAAAGGGGTCGAAAAGTTCTAAAATTCGCGTGACGTAATTTATGGATGGCCCCACAAATGTTTTGAATTACCCGCAAAGAGCAACTGTAGTTAAATTTAAATATCTTTTCGACAAACTTTTAGAGGATACGATTTGTACAAAAAAACCACTGTTCGTAAGCAGAACCAGTCGTTTCTTGACATGAATCGGGCTTGAGCGGTAGAGTTTTGTAAGAGCTTGCACAGATTGACTTCATATTGCTAATCGTTATTTGTGGTGAATAGGTTTTGGGGATCTATTTACCACTAAAATTAGGCAAAGCTATTGTCTTTTCCTGTCATGAAGGCTACCTCTTGGACTGTTTAATGTGATAGAAAAATATTAGATCAAAACTAAAATAAAGATTCAACTGAACTAATATAAACTAATAAGTGCCCAATAATCGTTTCGTGCCCGATGACAGCGCACTATTACTAATGCCCGGTTCCTATAATTAACGAATCGTAATCCGTCAGCTAAACCATTCGTAGTTTGTTCAAAAGTAACGGAGCGTTACCAATATTTTCAAAAAATGTGTAGAATCAATAGTCGGAAACGAGCAACCGTTGCTAGTAATCTTACTAAGCGTACAAAATACTACCGTAATCAAAACGACTCGTTTTTTGAATATAGGAACCGGGCATTAGAAACGTCACGATTGTTTTGGACTTGAAATTTGTCAAATCATCTGTATCTATCATCATCAACTAAATTTTTACAACAGTTTTCGGTTTGTTTTACTGGAAATTAAAAAAAAAATTAAATCAAAAAATTGTGCATATCATTCTAAGTGACTTTATAATACGTATGGGATTCGAATCAATTAAACATAATATTAATTTCTCAAACTTTTGTAACCAAACTGCGAGAAGGAAAGACGTCAGTATTAGTATAGCATGTAAAAACGTCAGATTTGAACAAACTGAAAAGGTTATTTAATGGGAACTCTGATAATAAGAACATCTCTGTGTCACCTTCGTCTTCCTACATAATTAAATAATTGACTTTAATTTTGAGTTAGCTTCACGTCAGCTTATATTAATAATTTTAATTAATAAAACTTGCATGAACAGTTGTGTTCCTTGTTTCTTTTGTTTACAAAACAGCACATACAGTTAATTTGGTACACTACAGCCCAGAGTAATTTTACATCCTTGCAACATTGCTTACTACAATCTCTTTGATGGTCCTGACTATTCACATGGCGAATAATGAGCAAGTGAATTCTTAAGTGCATATGAAAATTATTTCACCCATCTAATAATGCCTAGTCAAAAATGACAGTAAATCTTAATGTATATGAATTACGTGTCACGTTTTTTAAAACTCTTAAACTACTTAACCGATTTTAATAAAATTGCACACCGTGTGCAGTTTGATCCAACTTGAAAGATAGGATAGCTTGCATCTCAATTTATTATCAAAAATACCATCCCAGCGAAGCCGGAACAGGCAGCTAGTAGGTGTATATTTTTTATATATTTTTCTGTTAACAAATTACACCAACTGTACTCTAAAGTACAATTACTCTAAAGTAAGCGAATGTAAAGTCATGTATTTAAAGTTAAATTTATGAAATCGTATTTTATTTTATAAAATTTATTCATCGTTACCCAACACATTCATGGACAAGAAATATCGTTGTGCATTAATACAGTGTATTATATGTTTTTGCTTTTTCACGTTTACAAAACATGGTTTCGCTTCAAAATGGAAATAAATTGTCTTTACAAATATAAAATTAATAATATATGCATGTTGTCATATTGTAGATGATAATTTAAGTGCTGGCCAGTTTTTTCTGCGGGTTTGTCTATGCCATCATAAGATTTTCAATATCTATGGTGGTCTAGACGTTCAAATGATTTATTTTGCTAGTGTCCTTTACCCCGAAATTCCGCTACAGTGTTTTTTTTTTCTATAACCACACTCACTTGCATTTATGTGTGTTTGTGACAGACTGTGTGAAGTGTATAATGTGTAATCACATTTTGAATTATAAATATCGTATTGACGAATCCGACATTTGCTTTGTGTTGTCATTACTTAAAGACGAGCGCTTGTGATTGGTTTACAGAATAACGCTAACAATTTTGGGAGCTATTTTTACTATGGTCACCCCTAAAAGAATATTAGATTTAATGTCGGGTTGGATTTGGCTATTCAATTCTGTTCATCATTCATCATGTATTCATTATTTTCATGTATGCATGAGTGTGGTTCTATCGTTCAGATTCTTAATTTCTTTTTCATTTTCACTGTAGATTCCTCCATTGTCGTTAGTAAATTAGTCCTTAACATTATAGTATGGTCGTCTTTAGCATGCTTTAGGTTTCATTGTTGCACGTTGTCATTTTTAAAATACCTAGTCTTATAGTCTAAGATCCGAAATTAAGTCGACCTACACTGAGCTGATAATAGAATGAAACCGGTTTTATAGCAAATTTAGATTATTAGAAAATATATTAAAAATGGGTTGACAAAAAATCCTGGACATTTTTTTTGTGTAGGACAATGTTTTTTATTTATTAATTGGTGCAATATTAAGATTTTACCCCGACTTAAAGTAGGTATAAGATGAAGTTGTAGAAGATGGGTTGCATAAATAACATTTATCTGGATTACAAGGTATAAACAGATAATTGTCGATGTTAGTTACTTTCACGAGATCGGATAATAGAAAAAAAATATCAACATATGTGCAGTTTCGTTACAATTTTTACAATTTATGTTGAAATATAGGGTTGCCTTAAAAAAATTGGAAACATGAAAAACATATTTTTTAAGTAATTAAAAATATTCGGTCCTAGTTTTGTTTAGGTTATATATTAAAAGTGGGTAATATGCTCGCTAATATTAAGATAATAATACTTGACTATAAAATATGTTTTATACAATTATCAGTTCGGTGTAAGTCGATGTAGGTTTGGATCTTCTACTATAAGTAATGTGTAAATATATAATTCTGTTGTATTCAGTGCATCTTTAACTCATGCACATGCAGGTGGTTTCATTCAAATAATGTATTTAGCTTGGATAATTTATTATATGCTTATTATATTTTATACTTGTTACATAGAAAACAAGTTATTTTTATTTCCTTGTGTACTTCATGTGGCTGACATAGACGTTGCAGCAAAAATATTGATTTAATTAAAGATATATAACCAATTTATTTTGTATCCTTACAAAATATTTCTTTTACTAATGGAAAGCTCATTGATCGCGAAGAAATAATTGGTTTATAAATTTTAATGAATTTGTTATGCATTAAACATTAAACATGCATTGTGATACTTTTAGCTTCTCGAAGTAGTAGCGTATACTTTACAAATATGGTGTTACGAGAAGGATGACCCTAAAAAAATAGAAAGGGATTTGTTTATTCAAATTTAATATATGTTGTCGATTTATTAGTAATATTTATGTTACGTTAACAATTTTAATATAAGTTTCGAAGGTTTTAAACATTTTTCAAGATGCACCCTCAAACCAACGTCATAAATCTTGATTTTCTACATTATTTCTCACTTAATATCACCCATTTATATAAAAGGCAATTTAGTTTGTGACTTAACTCCATTAGTTTCACAATCATTTCTCTTCCATGGATAGTGTTTAACGGCAAAGTTGTTTTACGTCACTTTTTAATGATAAGCTATTAACATGCACAAAATTTCTGAATGCACAAATTGGGCTATTGGATTTATTTGAAAAATTCTAAATAATAGGGATGACTTTTCAAAAACGACGTGCGATCTTTAAGATGTGTTGTTAAATACTTGTTTATATCAGAAATGTATGTGTAAGTACGCGCCGCAGGTTCCCTCTGGCGATACATTCGCGCTTCGATGTCGCTCAGCGGTTACATGCCCCCACTCTGCGATCCCGTAGACGGCCACCTCCTATTGGACGGCGGTTACGTCAACAACCTCCCAGGTAAACCAATCGCAATGCACCGTCGTTCGTGAGCACAATAAGTGATGAATCACAGCTCGCTATTTTTAATGTGCGTCCCAACAAGCCAATCAGCAATGAGCGCGTATGAAGCTTGGAAAGCTTACTAGGCTGAGTGTAAATATTTGTTTCTTTTCGGTAAAATGACGGTACTTTGGTAGTTCCATGCACTTTTCTGCTCTTTTTATCACTTAATCTATATCTTTTAGCATTATCCATATATGAATGTTGACACATTTAACACAATACATTTTTAATATTTACACTCAGTTGTTTGAAGGTAAGTAATGACAACACACTTGCTTGGACAACGCTATAAAAATACGTTTACAAAAAAAATCTGCTCTTAGTTTCGTTCAAGCGGACGTCACTGTAAAGTCAACAATTTTTGAAGTGAAATTTCTTTATCGGGGTTGGAAAAAAATTTAGTGTAACATTTTTTCGTTACGCGTCACATTTTTCCGTTACGCGCCATCTTTGTTCTTATCCGTTCCCTTATTATTATACTTTCTTCAGCGGAGTAGGGATTGGCAATAGACTTTATTTAACCAATTTCTGTAAAGTTGCATATAGTAAATTATTTTTTGAAAAATAACGTCATATAGAAGTTTCACTTATTACGAGTGTACGCTAGTGCACGCACACATTTTTTTTTACCAAAATTGGCCATCGAATATTATAACACTAAAATGCATTGTATTTTGATACATTTTCCCCGAATTTAACCTTTGACAACGGTTATGACGTCACCTTGAGACAGTCACTGGGAGCAGCATATCATTCGGATAATTATATCTTGCGAAAAGTGTTGTTCAGGCAATATGTCGTAGTGTTTTAATGCTAGGCGTGTTGTGGAGATACTGTCGGGCTTCAATGAGCATCGCCGGCATTTTCCCGCCCATCTGCGACCCCATGGATGGACACCTACTCCTAGATGGATGCTACGTGAATAACGTACCAGGTTTGATAATTTTAACAAAATTTAACCAGATAAAATTTTAAGGTTTGAAAATCTAGTAGTCGTTTTAGATGTTTAACTCTCGTTTTCCTTATTTTTATTATCTACTTATTGTTTCATTAGACGTACAAGCAGACGCAGCTAAGCGACTTCTGATTTTTTTGGGGAAAAGGTAGCTAACTCACAAGGGGCAGGCCCAAACAATTGCAATACTAGGGGACTAGAGTTGTGTCACAATATAAATATGAACAGTACTGGATCTACCTACAAACGTTTTTAAAGAAAAGCGCAAATTTTGACGCGTCGGGACGAGGCGAATGGCATCGCAATAATCTGCGTCGATTTCTCTAACATATTTTGTACGGGGCAGAACACACTATGCAAGGCCACATCGTCGCGGATTTTCCGCGGTAGCCCACTTGCAGTCTTCGATGAGGTCTCATTGGCCCATAAATACGAGTACATGGACATGCAATAGGTACGCAAAAAAGTGTCACGAACACAAAATATGGCAACTGTTCCGACCAATAAGATGCGTGAACTGTACTTTTGACGGTACTATGGCTGTTTAGAAAAGTAGTGTATATTAATGATGATCGATAAATAAGTTTGGGTAAATATATAAGAATTATTAATCACCTAACGATTTAAATTGCTAATATCAACAATATCTGAATCCTCATAAGCAAATACTGAATCGATGAATTGTCCATACATATTTTTTATTACAAAAAAACGTGTTATTACAAAAATAAGACGTGTGGTATTCGGAGACTGCCGCGGTAAAGCTATTGCATAAGCAGGCATAAGTCATCAGATTGCGGGGCGAAGTGGGGGATTGCGCATGCGCAGTATCGCCGATACAACCAATGCCATAGGCGAGTTGCTGAACTAAAGAGACAAGCGTGATCAAAAAGTCATTAAAAGTTCTGCTATTCATCGATAGATGGCAAAACTAAAAAGTATCACCGCTGTGTCGGTCGGAGTGGGAGGTGTTAGGTTATTTTCGTTACGGAATTTCTGGATTCGGTCTCCAAGCTCAGCTCTAGGCCCGCGATAGAAGCTATTCAATAGCTTAAAAATACACCCTGTAGTGTATAGTAAATATACCCTATATAGTGCTATCTGCAGTGGGCGCTACCCTCGAAACGACATATTCATACAAACACGCACATCGACGATACCCTTTAGCGGTTTTTGCAGTGCTGTAGTAGTTTCGCAGTAGTGTAGTTATTTGTTTTGCGCGACCTTCTTAAAATGCCACCAACGTATTCGTCTATTGCCATATTGCCTGTTTAAATCATTTGTAAACTACGTACTTATTGAAATTCGATTGATTAAAAAAATTACGTAATTAGTGATAATCCTATTGTTGAAATGGAGTGTAGTCAAGTATTTTGACATGTAGGCTTAGTTTCCATACTGTTCATATTTGTACGTGGTTGTTTTGTCGAATAAAAGTTTTATATATGACTGTGTTTTTTCTTGAATGTTTCTTATGTTTGAGATGTCAAGCTTAGAAACGTATTGAGGCTCGTCAGCTAATTATAGTATAGCTAGTAGTAGCCTATGTTCTTTTCCTGGACCATGGTGCGAAACTTACTTATTAACTTAATTATTCAAATATTTTCGCATTTGTATTATTTTGAATACCCATATTTAATATAATGATAATATTAAAATAGCATTTCCAATGAGGGCTAATATCTATATCAGAAAATTTTTGTTAATTCAACTATCGAGTTAAACAATACCGAGCCCAAAAATACAATATTGTAGTTATAAAATGAAAATGGTTGGACTGATTTCTGTTACTTTTAATAAGTACGCTTGTTTTCGTTTAAAATAACGAAAAATCACCGAAAAAAAAAACAAATTAAAATACATAAAAATCAACGAAACAAAACAAAAAGAAATCATCAAAATAGCACTTTCTAGTGGTCAATATATTTTAATGCTATATTTCAGCTGATGTGATGCGATCAGTGGGAGCGAAACACATCCTTGCTATAGACGTGGGCTCTCAAGATGACACTGATCTCACAAATTACGGTGACGATCTCTCAGGGTGGTGGTTACTATGGAAACGGTATGTATTTTTTAAGTCAATAATGACTGGGGTAAATGTAAACTAGGGATAAATGTAAACCGAGGGTAAATGTAAACTAAGGGTTAATGTAAAGTAGAGGTAAATGCATACTGAAGAAAATTCAGACTCAGGTAAATGTAAACTGGGGTAAATGTACCTATATGGTAAATGTAAATATACACTAAACTGCCCCATGTGTAAGCCGGTGTAAATGCCTGCTGCAGTACCTGTAAACTGGGTTAAATGTATGCCAAATAAATTTTAACCGAGGTAGTTGTAAACTATCCTAGTTTACATTTACGTCGGTAAATGCATACTAAGGTTAATAACCAACTACTAAAAAGTGCTTCCGTACCTGACATTGGCTAAATAAGTCGTGAAAAACGGTTGAAAGCCATATTTATAAAAGAAGAGGAAGAATTGATCAAATATTCTCTTAAAGAGGACTATTATTCTGTAATATTATTTTCTTTTTTATCGCGGTCAAGATACATAATTAAAAGTTGAATTAAGTTTTTTTTATGACAATGATAATGTTATGATAACAATAATGTTATGGTTATTATGTACAAGATTTGCTTGCTACTAGTGATTTACGAGTGTACTTTTAATGTATGGTATAATTTTGGATGAATGGTAGGTTTGTCGTGTGACACTTTTCAAGGAAATAAGAGTATTTTTTTATACAAATAGAGGCAAATGAGCTATGGGTCACCTGATAAAAAGTGATCACCGCTGTCTGCGGACATCCGCAACATCAGGAGTATCACAGATGCGTTGCCGACCTTTAAGGAATGATTACGCTCTTTTCTTGAAGGTTCCTACGTCACAATCGTTTGGGAATACCGCCCTCGGTAACTGATTCCACAAAAGTGTTATGCGGGGTAAGACATGTCTTCGGAATCGCACAGTTGTAGATCGCCATGCATCAAGATGATGGGCAAGATACTTTAACTCTGATGCGATGTCCGAAGGTGGAAATCAGTAGCTGGAGTTAAACCAAACAACTCCTCAGAGTATTCCCCATGATAGATGCAGTAGAGAACACTGAGTGACCCAATATCTCAACGTAACGCCAAGGAATCAACCCGATTGGTAATTGCCCGGTCATTGACAGTTCGAGTTGTTCTACGTTGAATGCGGTCAAACGGAAGGAGCTGGCACAGTGAAACCCCTGCTCAGAGTTGAGAACAGTAATCCATATCAGTAGTAATTAGAAACCAGATAAACTTAAAAATAATGAAAATAAAAAAATATATTTTAAATAAATGATTTTTATTTCAGATGGAATCCGTTTACAACGCCAGTGAAAGTTCCTAACCTTCCCGATATTCAGAGCAGATTGGCGTATGTGTCGTGCAATAGACAATTGGAGGTATTTCATCGTCATTAAAGTTTTAAATTAAATTGAAAACAAAAATTTTATTAGCGTGTAATATGTTTATATAGGTGTTTATGTAAGAGCTTAGAATTATCTTTAATCGTATACTTTAGTATAGTACAAATTCAACAGGTTTTTCTCTTGCGGCTTTTAATAGTCTGATTACTTATCAACCTTTAGTATCGTGCGTTTTTTTATGTGAAACTTATAGACTAGCAATAGATACTTATTAACCAATATAAAATTTAAGTGCACATGTTCTTAAACTGCTGCAGTTTCTAGGTGCTACACCTACACATTGTAGTCCTTCGAGCCGGATAGCTTAAGAAAGCCTTTACATCAATGCAATATGATTTTAATTTTAATGCTAATTAGCATTCCAAATATAAATGAAAATGATATTCAATATCTGCCATTATCATATTTGTGCATTCCAATATATTAAAAAACTCAACTTGTGTTTTTTCGCCTGACATTTTCGGTGTGCGGTCGCTAATTCTATTTGGCGGCAGTTTTATTTAAAGTGAACTTTATAAAAAAGTCCCCGTGAATGAAGTTTTGTGATTATTATGTCAGGAAGTGAAGAAGTCGGACTACTGCGAGTACATCCGTCCGCCGATCGACGCGTACAAGACGCTGCAGTTCGGGTCGTTCGACGAGATCCGCGAGGTGGGGTACCGGCACGGGTGCGCCTACTTCGAGGGCCAGCGGCGCGGCGGCGGCGGGGGCGTCTCCGGCGTCTCCGGGGCCGCCGCAGCCGCCCACAGCCATCTACACGCGCCGCCCGCACTCTCAGAGTCAGTATACCTTACATTCTCATTTTAGCAGCCCTTTCTTTTTATTAATTAGTTTATTTCGTAATTGCAAATACTTACTTAAATGATTAAAATCAATGTCTTACAACTGGTATGGTGTAAAATATCGTTATTTTATTCCTACCATTAAATCGACGTGTAAAAAGAATGACAGATGAAAGATTGATAAAGCAGTACAAGTGATAAAGTAGCAAAGTTATAGGTACCCGGAGAGACCTAGGTTGACATTCCAATCTCTCTCTCTCTCTCTCTCTCTCTCTCTCTCTCTCTGTCTCTCTCTCAAATCGCTCGGGTGTTAGTCTCCAAAACCGGTGTGTTTATACAAAAAGGTAATGAATGTGGAGGAAACAAAGCTGGTCTGCCAGGACCGTGAAGTTTGGAACTCGATACTCTCTGCCTACCCCGTAAGGGACTTGACCTAAAGATATTTAGGTACCATCAAATCAAATATTTTTATTACATATTTGAATAATTATCACTAAATTTCGTTACTCATGTGTAAGGATGAGACAACCTCATCGCGTGTTAATGGATAATGTAGGAATATAATTTACTGAATTATTCCGCTGGTGAAGTTAAAGTACGTAGTAGAACTCTCAAACCATTATCGCCTAATTGGGATACTCTTAACTTTTCTGGCCGCCATAATTTCCAGCATACATTGTGTTTTGGTTTGGAGAAGAGAGTAGGGTACCCGGTTTAGTGACTCAAATAAAACGTTATAGTTTAGCTAATCGTTGGTGCTCTGGTTGTGCATGTGCTAACTTCTTCGAGGATATGGTCGTAACGACCTTTGAAGATACTTAAAAAATAAAAAAGAACAATAATGAATGATAGCAATATTAATAATACGCTATTTTTGAAGGCTGTCAAATTTAGACCACTTAGTGCATTTGTTAGATTATAATTAACTAGCATGCCCGTGCGAACCTGTGGAAGCCCACCCATAAAATATACATAATATATATCTTCCTCTTCAATCACGTTATCTAATAAAAACCGCGTCAAAATCCGTTGCATAGTTTTTATTGTTTAACCATATACAAGGACATAGGGACAGAGGAAGCGACTTTGTTTTATACTATGACATAGTAAATGGCAGTAAATGTTGTCATGTCCTTGTCATCAACCCTAAAATCCAAATAAAATTATTTAATTAACAATTTTCCGCCATAAAAATGTATACGAATACGTTTGCCAGTTTTGTCACGCCTTAGTGACAAAACTGGCAAAATCGTGCGATATAAATGAATTGGACTTACTGGAAGCTAAAACTCCCTAAATATATTCAACTCCACACAACATACACCACTGCATTGTTTTATTAGAACCAACAATACACCCACTACTAAAAACTCAACGTACATTTCGCTTCGTAACCGAAGCATCTTCAAAAAAACTCGACTGCACTCCACGAAGGTCGAGCAGATACTAGCGCGCGCACGCGACCTACCTTATTTATATTTAGCTTCCGGTAAGTCCAATTCATTCATAGCGCACTATTTTAATTTGGCGGAAAATTGCAAAATAAAAAATAAATTTATTTGGATTTAAGTATGGATTTCCGCAAAGTAATGCCTTCTTCTACCAATTTTCTTGTCATCAACATTACAGCTACACATTCACGGACCTCGCCCAAATGGTGTGCTCGGTGCGCACGTCGCGGGACCCCGACAACGAGTCCTCCTCCTCCTCCGACTATGAGGAGGACCAGCGCCACTTCGAGGGATACGCCTCCGAGCCCAGTGGCGGCATACTAGAGGTCAGCTACACCACACCATTGTTACCATCTGTGTCTAACCAACAATTAATTCCGTCTACTTTTTTGGCTTTCTAACCTCACAAATAATAATATAAAAATATTCACACACGCACAAATATCAAAGATGCTTAAGTTATGTTAGTCAACGATACGTATTATATAAGAACAATTTATAAACATTAGATCCAGAAACATAAATATCTATGTTCATGACACAAATGCATTTGTGTCGGGAATTGAAACTGAGCCCGGTTAGTCGATTTAGTTAGACGTGGACGCTAACCCTTCGGCCAACTAGGCGGTCAAAAATTTGAAGTACCTTTATGTGTTCGAACTACATAAGCATTATACAGGGTGGACCAAAAGTCCGTTTAAATTTTAAACGATGATTTAGAAGAAACTAATTTAGTAAGATGAAATATGTTTATTAATTAAAAAAATACGCAAATGGGGATTTCGTTTTTTAAAAATCACATCGTCCATATGTGATCCTTCACTATTTTGACACTGCTGCAATCTGGGGCGAAAATTTTCAATGACGGCCTCACAAGTGTTTCGTAAAATGTTTCTATTCGTGAAATTTTTGGACAAAAGGTGATCTCTAAAAGAGGTGACATTAACTGGCCGCCTTGTAGCCCGGACCTATCCCCAATGGATTTCTTTCTATTCTCTTGATGAATTAAAAGACAATATTCGAATGGAAATAAGAAACATTTCACGAAACACTTGTCAGGCCGTCATTGAAAATTTTCGCTCCAGATTGCAGCAGTGTCAAAATAGTGAAGGATCACATATGGACGATGTGATTTTTAAAAAACGAAATCCCCATTTGCGTATTTTTTAAATTATTAAACATATTTCATCTTACTAAATTAGTTTCTTCTTAATCATCGTTCAAAATTTAAATGGACTTTAGGTAGGTGTAAAAAAAGCTAGCAAAAAGCTACCCCCGCTCCGCTCGGTTGGTGCAATCGCTTAGTAAATTTAAATATTATTTTATTAACAGAGTAACTTACTGTGAGGAATAAAGTGAC
>NJDD01000509.1:335078-346281 GCA_002245505.1 Calephelis nemesis
ATGCCTCCGCTATTTCCGAGTAATTTGAGTACTCGGACCCAGCGGCAGCATCTTGGGCACCTTCATACATATCTCCATAATATTCACTCCACCGTTTTAACACGACATGCGTGCTTGCAAGAATATCACCACTCTTAGACTTAATTCTATTCATTCTGGAGGCAGACGAACAACTCAGAGACTTCTTCACCTCCCTCCAAAATAGTTTGGTGTTTATCTCGAAGTTGTTAGCCAACCTCTCTTCTAGTTTCATACTTTCCCTTTCACGCTTCTCTTTCACTAAGTGTTTGGTGATATTCTTGCAACAACGGTACATTTCTTTCTTCAAATCTTTCATACTGTCATTCGACTGCAAACATGCTACATAGTCTAGTCAAGCTTTCTTCTTCCTTTCAACGGAGGCTTTTACCTCCTCATCCCACCATGCATCACCATTCATAGACTTGTGCATCTTTGCACTCCCACATACCTCTTTCGCAACATCAACCATGCTCTCTTTCAAAATATTCTAACAATCATCCACGTCTAAGTCCGGTAGGCACACACTATTCAGCCTGTCTTGGACTTGACTCTCATACATGCTTCCTACACTCGGGTCTTGCAACTTTTCACTCTTAATATAGATTTAATATTGATTATACACTACCTATTATTTATATTAAGTGCTATTTTACTGATAGGACTGAAGTGGGTGATAAGCCAATTCAATACGTTTAAAGTCGCTTCATCTGCCCCTATGCCCCTTTGTATGCTTAAGTCTTTAAAACTACGCAACGCATTTTGATGCGGTTTTTGTAATAGATGAAAAGATCGAAGAGGAAGGTTTATGTGTATATTTTACACCTGTGCAAAGCAGGGGCGGGCCGCTAGTATAATATAAGTTTAAGGCACCGACTTCAAACCTATTGGTAAATGGCACATTTACATAATGGGTAGTACATAATTAATATAAAATCTTTATTTTTTACTTTTTAGTTTTGAAGTCGGTTTTTCTTAACGTAGTTATTTTTATTTTATTTTTAAAGACAAATTTGCTTGTACTTAGCTGCTCTGAAAATAAGAATATAACGTACCTTTCTAGCTCTGGTGGTTATTTTTGATTTCACCAAGTCACTTTTGGTGCTTTCTATCAAAAGTTTTTCGTATTCCGTCTCCAGGAGTCGTAGCTTCTTTCTTTTGTTGCCTTTTTCGTATTTAAGTAGATCCAGCATTTTTCTTTGCTCGATGACTTTAAGGTCCAAATTGTTTATAAGCTGAAAAAAAAAACTCAAGAAAAATTAAGGTTACTTTAATTTTAACTACGCATACGGCCAGTTTCTGAAATGCTAATTAATTTTAATCTACGATTTATTTCCTCATAGCCGCTGTGTATCATGAGTTAGGTTTAGAAGTAGGTATAAACCGAACCAAGCCGAACTCATGGTAAACAGCTGTTATTAAGAATATTTTTTTATATCTTCTTCTTTTAAATCATAGAATAAACTAAAAGTTTTCCCCGTGTTGGACCGGGCTTCTTTGCAGAATAGACCATCTGCCTTCCTGCCAGGCAGCTCGTAAAAGGCGAGCATAGGCTTATCATCACTAACACCGTAACATCTGACTAGGTGGCAGAGTTTCGCAGCGACTCGCCCGGATTGGTACCACCGCCTTACCTATTCCTGCTGCCATAACGTCATGACGTGTTCCGGTTCGGAGGGTAAGGTAGCCGGTAAACTTACTTTTGCTCGAGGCCTAACATTCCGTCCTCGGGTTGGCAGCGCACCATTACTAGCTTTGGTGTCTCTAGGCGGCGTGAATTTCTCAACATCTGGAAATCCGTCTGATTGTTTGCCTTTCATTATCTCAGACGATACTTTCTTCATTACATATATTACAGAATAATTTTGAAGTTATCAGAGTTAACTGTTCCTAAAAACTGAAATATGAAAATTTAATACAGATCAACCATTGGATCGCGATGGGCATACCCAACTCTTACGTTTCACTTTCACGGTTTATTAAGGTCGATAGGTTCATGATGATGATGTCCAGGTTTATTGTTGGCAGTTTAAAGAAGATTGGATTTCTCCTGATTCGTTTCTGTTCGTTTCTGCGTGATTGAGATTTCTTCTCCTGAGTGGCTAAGCTTGGACACAGTGTTTGTTTGTGGTAGACGGGGTAGACCAAATTTGTTTTTAAGTAAGTAATTTATTGTTAAGTAAGTTACTTTTTGTTTTTGTTACAAATATTAGCATCACCATAGTATATTCCAAAATAACGTTTTTGACGGCACTTTCATTGTTGTAATAATAAGGATAAACTTAGGCTTCTTTTATTAAAAAAAAAGCAAATGAGTTACCTAAATTACATTTTTGTTACATTTCACGTGGACGAAGTCGCGGACACAACTAGTACGTTATAAGTCTAATTAATTAATTTGTTTAACAAAATCTTAATATATTGGCTCACCATTAAATTTTGGCATAAATAAATGTTTTTATTATTAATTCAATTCATTCATTCATCAAAAATATATATAATTCCTTAATAGGTAAGTCAGCAACCTGTCAGTGATAGTGTTGCAGTATCATAAATTAGTCAGAATAAAATACATAGACAGACAGACAAAAAAATATTTTGGTATTTAAACCTTCATTTCATACTCGTATATAAATACCTGTATACAACTATACATATCTTTACATGTAGTAAAAAAGCACTTTTGTTAATATTACAAATAGACAGTACAATTTTTATTGTATAGATAAGTCGGTCTGTTTTTAATTGTATGCATTTCCAAATAAGAGAAAACTGAAAAAAGCTAATTAATATGCTAGTGCAGTGTTTTATACCAACATCTGGTCCTAAAATCTAGTAAAAGTGTTTTAAATTTCCATATAAATGTGACTTCTTGTAAAAGTAAGCAGAGGCACAACTAGGGCACCCACGACTAGCCGAAGACACTAAGTCCCATAATGTGATAGGTGGCAAGCCCATCGCCAACCGGGCCCGAAAACTTTGAAACTTTAAAGGAAATGGGAAAAACCAATTTTTTTTTATGTTTCCCGACCCGGGAATCGAACCTGGGACCTCAAGCATACAAGTCCAACACCTGAACCGCTAGACAATAGCGACGATAAAGATATATCGAAAAGTTTATGGACTTATACTTAGAGAGTCACGAAGATTAGGTGGGTGCAATTAGAATTAGTTTAGCCAATAAGAGAACAGCGTAGAACTTTTTATAGAAGAAAAACTAGATACCTGATCAGATGTCTTATCACCAATAGGACAAACACTATTGATGTACTTCTTGACCTGGGCTTCTTCATTACCCACCACCTCCCTGGCTTGGGCTAGCTCCTCTAATCTCAACTTGATCTCCTTCTTCAATGTTTCAATCACATCATTGTTCTGCTTCTTCTCAGCTTCGTTTTCTTCGTAGTGTGTTTTTCTCTGACCCTCTGCAAATTTATTTTAACCTGATTTCCCATCTTATATATCGTATTTTTTTGTGTATTATAATACTTACATATAGCTTCTTTAGAATATTTTTCTTTTGATTTTATGTACAGTACAATATATATTTGTAGTAAACTGTTCTGTGAACGAGGTTTAAGTTAAATTAAGTTGCAAACAGGAATAAAGGTAGCCTCGATACAGGCTTGCCTAGTGAGGCCATCAACAGATATTTATTGTAACTGTTATGGAATCTGTAAAAACAAATATATTTCATATTTCCCCCGTGCTGGCTCCCCCCGCTGACTAGAATAGACCATCTGCCTTTCTGCCAGGCACCTCGTTAGAGGCAAACAAAGGATACGATATAGGTCATCACTAACAAAACCACTGGTGGTAGAGTGCTGTGCAGCGACTTTCCCGGGTAGGGATCTACCACCTTTCCTATTCCTGCTGCTATTATGACGCGATTATGTTCCGGCCTACAGGGAAGGTCAGTAAGTAGACTTGCACAATTGGTCTAATTTCTCGACACCTGTAACATTTATGGTGTCTATAGGCCACGATTATCTCTTACCACAGAAGAGCAGTGTGTTTGTTCGCTGACCTTTCACATAAAAAACATACCAAACTAGGGAATTTCTGACTAACAAGTACCCAATTGTACAAAATATCAAATTGGTATTACAGCTCATGATACTTATGTAGGTATACCTTCCTAGAAATATTTTAATAATAATAATATATATTGCTTATTTTAATCCTGACTGACATTAAGAGCTGTCACTCTGCAAAGGGCTTATCAGGAATAGGTAAAGTGGTCACCACCAGTACAAGTTGGCGTACACCATATACTTACTAACAACCGTTTTTGATGTTGACACATTTAACCTATCCTCGCCCTTTACGACATGCCAGGCAGAACGGCACACGTCTTTTCTAAACAAGACCACCAAAACCCACATGGGTACTAAATTTTTTTTATAATAAAGCAAGCAATCAAGCAGACAGATTTCTAGATGGTAAGATATAAACGCTGCCCACCAAGGTTTTTTGGAGTGATACACTCTAAAAAAATCACCGAAAACATCTTTGGTGTCTATATGTCATGTTCTTCTCTTACCTATGAATATTTTAACAAAAATTTTAAAATCTGTTATACAAAATGACAAACATGAGAAAGTAGCGATATTTGTATACGTAGGCATATACATACATACTTATGTATATACTTACTAATGTCATGCCAAAAAACACAACACTTGCTTATGAGGGGTAAAAACTACGAGAGATTTGCCAACTTCAATTACCTAGTTTTTTCAAAATAAAACCTGTAAAAATAAAGAGCTAATTTTAAAATATTATGATATCTATCTTCATACTGGGTATACTTACGTAGATACCAAGGTACATACTTCAACCTTTACTCTAATATATTTTAAGCTCCAATTACATTAATTATATTTTTTACAAGGAAGACATTCCATTAAAAAATGGGCGTGTTCGGCCGAAGTAAGTACTTACTAAATTTAGTAAGTCACTTACTATGCTTACAAAATTTTCGGCTGGGACACAAAATAAGTGCTAACGCAGTAAGTATGGCTTAATATACGACGCCATTTTGCTTATTGTTTATGTACGGGATATGACATAAACCGGTGTTTTGTGTTATGTCAAGCCAGTAAGTCTGTCCTCGCCGAAAAGCGCTACAGTCAGCTTGTAAGACTTTAATTTTTTTATGCTTACTGGCTTACTAAGTTTAGTAAGTACTTAATTCGGCCGAACACGCCCAATTAGTCGCTGGAAGTATTACAAAATACATAGATACGTAGGTTATATTAAGGTGGCAAAAATTGCAATTTTAGGTGAAGGTGCTAATTAAAGACAAAAATACAAACCCGAAAGCTGTATTTTCTTTTTTATTTCAAATATTTTTGAATTAATAACTGTAAGACGATCCTCCGTTCCAACTTCAAAAGGATGTTTTTGGTAACACAAAGTCATGTTGAGTACCTTTTTATTTAAAAAAATCTCAAAAGGAGTAATTATTTCTTTAAAATTTCAAAAGCTTGAAGAATAAAAGACTAAATTGATATTATTGATCAAACATGACATAGCAACGCATAATTTAAAGGCGAATTATAAAACAAGTTCGGTAACGTTTGCCTTTTTAATAATTGCTTAACGGAATAGATAAATAATAATAATACTTCCCCTTTCGAATTCGACCCCTATTTTAAAATGTTTTTGTGTAATAACGCCATCTATGCTCTTACTTTGTAATCACTAAGTACAAAAGCTCTCCATTGGCCGCAAGCGCTGGCTGAAGTTGAATTGCTTGATTTCTCCATTGAATCAACATTCCTTCGCGTATCTTTGTATGTGTGAGTAAAAGCGTTCTCACGGACCATTTGGCCGTTTTTAAACTAAATCATGAAATAAGTTATAAAGAAATAAACTTAATATATCAAAATCTAACCCTTTATGAACTTTTAAGTGTATCAATAGCGAAATATTGGAAGTTACATGGTCCGCTCACGCATACAAACGCACAGTCGGCCATTTTGATTTACCGTACATTGTGTATTTACGAACAAAGCCGTCAGATGCGAGCAGGACGCGGCTGCGCATGTTTCTACCGGGCTTTACGTTGAATTTGAATGTGTTACCGCTAAAATGACCAATAGAACAATATTTTTCACGTGACAATAATTTATAAACAAAATGAAGTGTCCATTTTTACATTTAGTTCCGTGAAGTGTATTATAATAAGTGTTTAAACGACATAAAAGGAAAAAAAACAAATGTGTGTGATCCATGTGTGAATGTTGTGTTACATGATGTGGTCGAGAAACTTTATACCGGATTATGGGATTAAATTGCTCGCAATCGGCCTCTTGCTGTCCACATTAGCCACGAAAATTCACGGGGTTGAAGGTAAGTGTCTCATATTAGTAGTCATTTTTGAAAAGTGGTTGAGCTTATGAAAGCGCAAAGGTGCTACGCGATCGCGGAAAGGTGGCGCGGTAAATAAGGGAGCTTTGCACTGACAGAGTGCACCACGAACTGGTCGGTTTATAACATGGTTCTCACAGTTTTACAGAACTTGTGTAACTTGTTGCTTATAAACTAAGTGGCATCGCGTTTTTTACACTTTTAATTATACCATTTCTAGTTACGTGGGTTTATTTAGTTTGCTGACTTTATGTGTACGTTTTCCGTTGGGAACGTAGGGCACAAAAAGTCTCCGTTAAACTCTGAATACGCTGTTGGAAAGCTCGTACATTAGAGCTTTTAGGGCAACCTTGTTTAGAGCAATTAATTTACTTATTACAAACTATGATATTTTGAGGTAAAAGTAAGTAAATAAAAATAAAGTTAGAGTAGCGTAAAAGGACGATTGCAAAAGTAGGTATTTAACTAACCCTAACCCTAACCCTAACTAACCCAACAAATTTAAGTAACTTAGTAGGTATTTGCACAGATCCACCTTCATCCCTTACGTGCATAATATTTCATATTACACAATAACGTTTAGATATTCTGGGCAATATGAAATTTCTAACAAAAATTTAAATACTAGGTAGGTACCTATCTTTGTCGCAAAAGTACCTAAAATATAATTTTAAAAAAACCCTAGGAGGTACCTACCTACCTAATAATAAAAACATTTTTATGTATGATATAAAACATACACAACAGCTAATTTTGTATAAATTTTATAAAATACTAAAAGTTTATTAATAAAAAAAAGAAAACTCGCGGGTGTGGGGTAGGTATTTGTAGGGACGTTTACCCTACTTTATTCATAATGGTTGAAAAATTTTATCAATTTTTACATACCTATTGGATTTTTTATTTTGACTTTTTAAACTATAAGCAACTACCTAACTGTTACTCACGGCTTGGCACACACCTTAAAATTTCTGTCCCGAAGGATCCCGTTGAGACCAGGTTGTAGTATCTAGGTAACTTCCTCAGGTCCAAGGTCTATCATGTTTCATTAAATTCAGTTCAACCATTGTCACGTTAAAACGGCGCACACAAACATACCTACGCACTGTGGTTTGAAATAATAGGATAGGTAGGTACCTAGGTAGGTATTTTTATACATTTTATGACTCGCGCAGCTGCTTCATCAAAATACCTAGGATGCTCTATTGGCCAACAGCTATGATTTCAGGTAGGTATCCACTTATTTGTAGGTCGTTTATTATTGGCTCCTTATACCTACGATGTTATAGGTAGTTAAGTATCTGCTGTAAAACTGCAATTATCCTCGTCACAAAAAAGGGGAGCAACAGTCAATAACCCCTCACCATTTTAAAGTCCCAAATATTAAACAGCAATGCTTGTCAGCCGTTAATGGTTAAAAAAACACTGAGATGAAAAAAAAACCTACATGTAACGTAGGTAGCTAAGAATCATATCAATAATGTCATATTAAAATAAAACCGCAATGAAGTCGGAAATGTCGTACCTAGACAGACACACACTTATAACAAACATCCCTCTTTTTCCTTGTGGGTGTGATAAAAATGGAGGCTGACGACTGTTAATACGTACTGTAGGATATAGAGGATCTGGTGAAATATTTTTTTAGGTAGGTAGACCCCAAGAATGCTGATTGGAAGGCCTGAAAAAGAACTTAAGAATCTATGATCTCACTTTGGAAAATGCTCAAGACTGGGCAAAAAGTGAACCAACATAAGAAAGGTTGTACCTGGTTTGGTTACAGTTCATGCCAGGATTAATTATTATTAATATTAATTTTCAAGATTAATTATTTCAAGCGTGTGGATTAGGTATTACAGTAATCGTAACTACATAAAATCTTATCAAACATGTATTATCCCCATTATAGTATAGTTATGTACTAGTTACACAAGGAGCAATTTGAAGTCTAGGTACCTACATATTAAGCGCAAAAATTAAAATTTAGCTTTAAAATAAATAATTATGCTAAACTTAAGTGTTTTGGTTTTTATTTTTTTTCTGTTTTGTTCTTTATTTTGGTAGTACAAACACATAGTAATTAAGGAGCAATCCGACGTTTAGGTATTAACCGAAAAAAATAAAATTTAGCTTTAAAATAAATGCCTAATTACGCTAAACCTCACTCGATTATTTAATACTAACTGTTTATCCGTGGCTTCGTCGATGTAGAACAGTTTTATAAAATTTGTCATATCCTATTTTGGTAAATTTTTAAATTGTTGGATATTGATTTTTGTAAAAAGTAGCCCATGTTTGATCTTGAGCCTTTAACTATATGTCTACCAAAATCGGTACAACGTTAGGTATAGCTGTGAAAGCGTAACATAATCACTCATTTAAATGTTACATACTAAATGTTTTGGTAATAAATAATTAATCTAGTTATAAACATAAATAATTGGCTTAGAAGTTAAATCATATTTACCTTATTAAATAATATTTTTATAAATGTTAAAATATTTGCAAACATTTGAGCCTTTAACTATATGTCTATCAAAATCGGTACAACGGTAGGTATAGCTGTGAAAGCGTAACATAATCACTTATTTAAATGTCACATATTAAATGTTTTGGTAATAAATAATTAATCTAGTTATAAACATAAATAATTGGTTTAGAAGTTAAATCATATTTACCTTATTAAATAATATTTTTTATAAATGATAAAATATTTGCAAAACATTTGAGCCTTTGACTATATGTCTATCAAAATCGGTACAACGTTAGGTATAGCTGTGAAAGCGTAACATAATCACTCATTTAAATGTTACATATTAAATGTTTTGGTAATAAATAATTAATCTAGTTATAAACATAAATAATTGGCTTAGAAGTTAAAGCATATGGTACCTTATTAAATAATATTTTTTATAAATGTTAAAATATTTGCACACCAAAATATGGTAGAATATGTTGATATACTTAAATATTTTTGTAAGATCTAATTTACCTACATGTTTCCGCAAATAAATAATTTTCTTTCTTTCTTTCTTTCATTTATAATATCAGTATGGATAATAACACTACACGTATCAAAATATAATCGACAGTGTGTCCGATATTAAGTATAAGCTTTCATAATTCTTTAATCTAAATTCAACACAAGCAGTCGGGAATAACCAGTTGTTATAAATTCGTGTTACTAATGTCTAACATCTTGCATGCTGCGCAATTAATATCTCTTGCAATTAGTATTCCATGCGCTTTCTAAGGGTCAAAGTATATTTATAACGTACGAGCAAGGACATTGAAAGCACTAGATCGGAGATACTACAGCAATTCCTCACATAGCGAGGTGCATTCGCCTAAACCAGGGGTGGGCAAACTTTTTTGAAAGCGGGTCGGTAAAAAAAATCTAGTGGCGGGCCAGTAAATTAAAATATATCTTAAGGCGAGCCGGTTATTTAAAAATATCTAGAAAGAGCTGTAAATATAACAATTATAAAATGTCGTGTCAAGATAACATAAGGCAATTTATTTTTTATTTTTGCATTATTTTATTAAAATAAAATCTATTTATGAAATACGCATTATATAAGTATGTTTAAAGTAAAGATTCAGTAACTTAATTGTTAAAATTTCAAGTCTTAACTTTCGACCACTAATTTTTTCGAATAATTTTATATTTTTTCTGAAAAAAAAAGGCTCGGCGGAAAGGATTAAATCCCTTTACGGGCAGGCCGTAGTTTGCCCACCACTGGCCTAAACCTTTCTAGTTGAATACAAATCGCTGGCTTTGCTTCTAAATTAGTATTCGTTGCAACTCTACACGATTTCTGTTGTCAGGACCAAGACAACATTTTGAATATTGATTGCGTCATATTAACTTTTTAACAACAGTCACATTTGTTAATATTCGTCTTTCAAAAATACCTACGTATTAAGTACAAGTCAAGTTATGTATAAGTTTATTTTTATTAGTAACGATATACAGATAATAATAGACTCAAAGACAAGTCAAAGAAAGATAAGTAACTGTCATGTCAGCGTCTTAGGAGAACGCATGTAGCTCTTTCCTTAAGATTTATCCAGCATCCAAAAATGTACTTTATCTGGTAAATATAGACAATATGCCACCAAAATTGTCTAACTTTACTCAGTATACCTAGTATAGGTAGGTTGCATTAGGATGCAAACTCTATTGGCTGTTTAAAATATGAACAAAGAAAAGAGATAAAAGAGAATCGTAAGTCATTTTATCTGATTTTATCGTTGAAAAAGATATAGGAAACGGGAACATAATGCACAACATAATGTAAAAGAAGAAAACAAATAATACAAAAAACCTTTATCCTTTCATTATGAAATTATTCCGGTCCCAGTGTTACAATACGAAATTCATAATTATTGAAAATATGCATCCATTTTCCCTCCCCTAAATTCAGGAACACAACCATACAACCTACCTAGTAAACTGTACATATTATTATGAAAAATAATATAAAATAAAATAGGCATCTATTTTTCCTGAATCTTGGCAATACTCACATACTAAAAGCTATATTATTTTTCATATTGCTTACTAGGTACGTAATAAAGTTGTGTAGTCCGTAGATGTAAACCACAAAAGGCGCAAAATTTTCTTTTTTTTAAACAATTGAAATGGTAGCAGAATAAAATCTGTACAGCTTTATTGACCAGTGTTATTGCTATTGTTAAAGTTTCTTTCTTTTTTAATAAATGTAAAGGCAGGATACGATTTACAATTGCGTATTTTATAAATTGAATTGTATTTGTAAAGGTTAAAATGATGTTATCGCATTTTGCA